>JAGXCT010031636.1:0-28436 GCA_022495035.1 Philopotamus ludificatus
AATTAATTGCACATTGAGAAAGTTGAAAGAGTAAAAATAACATTCAGATTGTAAATAAAATATATCCATGCAAACGACAAATATTTACATTCACATACACATTTACTGATTAAAATATATGTATATCTAACACAGGATGTTTAATACAAAACTAAATATATTAATATGAATTAAATATAATATTAATACAAAATTCATCTGTGTATTTCATAATAAATGAGATTAATTAATCTAATAATTATTCATATATATTAAGTAGTTTACTGAACAATCTGTATTTCATGGTATTGTTAATGCAGTCACCACATTATATTTTACTGATAATGTTTCCTTTGATAAATCCTGAATCATTCGTACGGAGTCCAGGATAAACGCGCAACGTGTTTTCTGCCATTATGCGCATCATTAGTTTTTCAATATTACTTTGACAAATAAGATGGCGGCATCGCTCAAATTTAAACAATTCCATTTATTTATACTGATCAATTTAGCGGCGTGCATTTTCGGCGACAGTTGTGAATTAAAAGAAACTTGTTCCGGTTGCATTCGAAGCCTAGGATGTGCATGGTGCAGTCAAACGGTATTGTGTCGATGTTTTTATTAGATATTTTGGGATGATTTAGCGTGACTCGATTTTTTTAGGTGGATACTAAATCGTCGAATAACACTCTAGCACGGTGCAAAAGTGCAACTCTGATTACGCAGACGTGGTGTCCTCGGGAGTATATATTCAATCCGGAGAGTCAGTTTCAGACTTTGACTAATGAAGATGTCAAAACTGGTGCAGATCCAATCCAGGTATTCCATATCTATGAAAAATGAATCAAAATGTTGAAATTAATAGTAATATTGTGAACAGATTCAACCGCAAAAAATCAAACTGACTCTGAGGCAAGGAGAGGAGAAGAAATTTGACTTCATATACCAGCAAGCCGAGGATTATCCCGTGGATTTGTATTATTTGATGGATTTGTCGGCGTCCATGGCCGACGATAAGGATAGCCTGTCTGCACTGGGCGATAAACTCGCACGGGCCATGAAGAATCTAACCAACAATTTTCATTTGGGTTTTGGAAGCTTCGTGGATAAACCTGAAATGCCATACGTCAGCACAATGCCGCACAAGTAATTCAATATCAATATCTAATATAAATATGGCCGTTATTAAATGACTTAAATATGAATTCAATCGGAACAAATGAAACGTTTAAATAATAACATTGTGACCATACTCCGGTGACTCTTAACCTTTTCGAATTCAAGGTTCTTGCCCTTTTCCAATTATGTGACGGGGTGCCACAGGAGGTGCCCGTGGCATTTAAATACAAATCGGCCCTAGTCTCGTCCGATTATTATTGTTACTATCCGTGCGTTGACAGCTCGACTCCTGGGCTTATGGCTGGCTACCTGAGCAGTATTCGAAGAGCCTAGGCAACCTGGAGGACCACCGTCACAGTCCTGACATCAGGGTTGAGACGGACGTGTGTCTGCTGGTAATCGCTTAGTGTCTCCTAGGTGACAAAAACCCGCCTCATGATTAAAAGGCCACTTAAATGAAATGATATGTAGACATATGCAACTGTTGATGATGATTTTGTTTGGCTTTTACTTTGCTATTCTTCGCGTGCTTGTCGTTGTTGGAGTTGCCCCCGTCCTTTCAGAACACACCAAGAACAGCATTAGTTGGCTTTGTAATCCTGGTACTCTCTCTGGGTTGGCAGGCCAACATCGCACGCTTTAGCGATAGTCTACAACAGCCGCAGGGTGTGCCATTGCCACCATTGGCCTGGGATCTGAAGAAGGAGATCTGGGAAGTACAGGGCGATTTTGAAGAGAGTGCTAATGTGGTGGGAAACGGTTCAAGGCACTATTTCTGCATTTGCTTCTGGATAGCTTGGGACCCGGAGGATTTATCCACCACTTCGTGGTTCTCGGTGTGAGTACATCCAGGCAGACGCTTGGGATGGGAAACCAAGATACAGTCCTCGCTCAGCTCTTTGTCGTTCACATGATGATAGCGCATGCAAAGTCTGAAGTATATTATATACAATGCTGACAGCATAGCACGGTGGTTCAGTTATCGTGTGGTACAACGGAGGGGATGGAGTGAATTGTAGGTAGCTGCTCGTTTTGTTTTGCTACCCTCATGTCCTTGCCGTTCCTGGCGTGACGATAGCGAGGAGGGGAGACACTTCCTTTCCTGCAACGTAAGGCGAAATGGGTTGTTCGTTGCTCTCACCTTGACTGGTCGATGAATTCCTTTGGCTCATTCACTGAGTCAGCTCTCGAATGGCTTGGTTTTCGTGTGTGCAATATCAGAGCCTAATTCTTAACTGTATGGCTAAGGAGCTAGGTCAACCTAGCCCAGGATAGTCGCGCCTCTACACCAATTACTGAAGATAAATATACTAAGAAGTATTTTTTACCGGGTTTTAAAGAGCCGGAGCGGCGAGCGTATTGACGTTCGATAGTCCAAGACGTTATCCGGTTACCCATGGTAATTTGCGACGTTATCGTTTTGTGTTTCAAGTTTCTCCAGCCATGCTTCAGTCAGTTCATCAGCTGTATTTAGGGCAAGGATGCCGCCGTTAAGCTCACTCAGTAGGCAGTCGTTCACTATATGGAGCATGGCTTGTTTCGGTACTCCGTAGTCGCATTTCTGTTCAGTTGCCATCCCCCAATGGTGCACCATGTTGGCGCAGGATGTTGCTGATGCGGCTTATTCGGCACCATTTTTTCAGCAATATGAGGAACCATCTTGGCTGGTTGGATCTGCTATGATATACTTGTTCTCCAATGTCACTGTCCTTCCGTTTTTTCCGCCATATTATTTATCAGATTCTGGGCTAGTATCATTTGAATGGTTGAGGACCATGGAAGTTTTCTTGATTTCAGCCAGGGGAAGGTGTTTAAGGTATTTGCTTATTATATAATCCTTCTTATCACTTCCATGGTATCTCATCCATAGACTTCTCAAGGCGGCTTTACGCCTTAGGTAAGCCGGCACAATATTTCATAGGGTAGGTAACAAAGCTAGTAGGGTTGACCTTACACAACCTGAGATAATTCTCATTGCCTTGTGTAGCTGTGTGTCTATCGCTTCTTATCGCTTCCTTGGTATCTCCCTCATAATTTTCTAAAGACAGCTTTATGCCGCAGGTCTGCCGACACAATATTGCAGAGAGTAGGTGACCAAGCGAAGGAGGGAGTTGACCTTACGCAACCCGAGTTAATCCTCATTGCCTTGTGTTATTCTACATATATTCTTGTCGTATGGTGGCTGTTTTATTATACAGGTGCGCAATGTTCTGCCAAAGAGTAGACTAAACCCATCATTGCGGTTCTTAACATTGGTGTATTTTCACCCCTACCTGTGCCAGTCAGATTCCGTATCAGGTTAACCTTGGTTCTGAAAATTACCCTTAACAAAATGAGCTTGTCGGATTTTGCAGATTTCATAAATATTTGATATAGCTATCCTCAATTCTTTGTCTAAATTCGTTTGTCTTTGTCTTTATCGGTTTTTTAGTTTTTATATTAGTTATTGTTAAGAAACCAAGCTCACACATGTATGATGAGGAAATAATCTTGGCATTGTTTACGTTCAGTGAAGAAAATATATCTACTTTATTTTTCTCTATTACAGGTTTTACACTTCAAATTGGACGTTTTACAAATCAAATTGGACGTTTTCAAATCAAATTGGACGTTTTACAAATCAAATTAGATACCTCGTTGTATTTTATGATCTTTGATTTTATAATCGATATAATTGTATAATATTTGATCTTTGTTTTTACCAGTTGTTTCGCGATCCACCTGTAACTAGGTCGTGGTCCACCGGTTAAGAACCACTGCCATAATCTCTCATGTTTGTGCTTAAATATCAGCTTATTCATAAATAATAAAATGACATTTTTTAATCTTTCGTTAAAATATATTTATAATAATCATCGCCAACTTCCTGCAAGTCTCATTTATTTTATTATTCAAAATAATGAATCAATTTTCTCTTGTAAATTATTTCAGATTGAAGAGTCCTTGTACGGTACCGGGCACGAATAAATCTTGCGCTCCTCCCTACAGTTACATAAACCATATGTCGCTCACGAAAGAAACCGAACCTTTTTCTGAAAATGTAAGAAAGGCAGAGGTTTCAGGTAATTTAGACTATCCGGAAGGCGGCTTGGATGCGATAATGCAGGCGTTGGTTTGCACTAAAGAGATCGGTTGGAGGTCGAAAGCAAGAAAACTGCTGTTGTTTTCAACCGATGCCGGCTTTCACTTGGCCGGCGATGGGAAATTGGCCGGAATAATTGAGCCCAACGACGAACAATGCCATTTGGATTCTAAAGGGTTTTATACCAACGCTTTGATTACCGATTACCCATCCATATCCCAGATAGACAAGCAGGCCAGGGAGAATAACATAAACATCATATTTGCAGTCACGGAAAAACAAGCCAAAGTGTATAAATTGTTAAGGGATCATGTCCACGGTGCAGCACACGGCAGTCTTACCAAGGATTCGTCCAATATTGTGGATTTGGTGAAGACTGAATACGAGGTAAGCCGTCATCATCGATATAAATAATAATCAATTAAATACATCAATAATCATTTGCAGAAATTGATGAATTCGATCTCGATCTCCGATAACGCAGGAGGCTCCGTTCAAATTCAGTATTACAGCAAGTGCTTGTCGGGTGAGACCAAGCAAACGAAGGAATGCGGCAAACATAAGAGGAAGACCGAAGATCCATTTCACCGCCGCCATAAAAGCATTGGATTGCCCGACGAACAAAACGCAATGGAAACAAACCATCGAAATAAGACCCGGCAATCTCGACGAACGATTGACAATCGATCTGGAGGTAATCTGCCAATGCCCGTGCGAACAAGCTAATGGATCTGGCTTCGAAGCAAATTCAACCAGATGCAGCGGTCACGGCAATTTCCAATGCGGAATCTGCACGTGTGCTTCTGATAGGTATGGACGATTTTGCGAATGCGATGGAAGCCAGGCGGGAGTCACGCCGGATGACAGCAACACTAATAACTGTCGTGCAGAAGCGAGCGAGGAGATCTGTTCAGGATTAGGATTTTGCAAATGCGGAAAATGCGACTGTACTCAACGCTCTGGTGACGAGGTCGTATACGGTACATTTTGCGAGTGTAACAACTACTCGTGCAAAAGAAACGCAGGGGCCCTGTGTTCAGACCACGGCCGCTGCGATTGCGGAAAATGCATCTGCCAATCCAGCTGGAGCGGTCCAGCTTGCGAGTGCAGAGAAAACAACGCGACTTGCATCGAGCCAGGATCGGTGGAACTGTGCTCTGGCCACGGTAAGTGCGAATGCGGTGCTTGCCAATGCAGTCTCGACGATAAGTTCAGGTACTCGGGAAAATATTGCCAGGAGTGTCCGCACTGCACTGGTGACAGA
Source organism: Philopotamus ludificatus (assembly GCA_022495035.1). Taxonomy (NCBI): domain Eukaryota; kingdom Metazoa; phylum Arthropoda; class Insecta; order Trichoptera; family Philopotamidae; genus Philopotamus; species Philopotamus ludificatus. The sequence goes on from JAGXCT010031636.1 coordinate 5,445, forward strand.
TGCGACGAGCTGGCACCTTGCGTAGAATGCCAAGTTTACAAATCAGGATCCTACGACGAAATGGAATGCATGCACAAATGCACGTCTTTCTTTACGGAGGTCGTCGAAAAAATCGATACAAAGACATACGAGAGCGACGAAACGAACACTGAGAGAATTTGCAGAGTGCCTGATAATGCTGGGTGCAGCGTTCTTTTTAAATACAATATTATATACGGCGAAGGCAATATGACGCTGAGAGTGCAAGGGCAAAAGACCAAAGAGTGCCCCAAAGACATCGATATGATGGGTAGGTTTATAATTATCAATAAACAGCTCATCCATTAGTAATGTCAGAATCTGAATCAAAAGCATGACGTGTTTGATGTGCTCATCCATAACTACCATTTTTATGAAAAGCAATATAGTATAATATATGCCATCGCCCTAGTATAGAACCCTGGTCTCATCCAGCACCATTTCCAACGATTCGGAATCTCGCTCTACACAGTCGAGCTTCCTCAGCTTTTGAATTCCTTCTTAAAACCCATGATTTAAAAAATCTTCTCAAGTCGGGACCCTCATGTTTGAGGATAATGACCATTCTTGCTTTGAATCTTCTAGATTTTAGCTCTCCATGATCCTTTGCATTCCGCATTTTGCATTGCATCTACAGTGGAGCATGTTGGTCCCCCCAGTGGATTTGTACGTTACCAAGCACGACTACCTTATATACAGTCTATCATTTCTTCTAGCGAGATGTCCAAAATATCGAAGAATCTTTTTGAGAGATGTAGTAGAGGGTCAGTCATCTTTATCGTTCCCCACTTCTTTCAGCACAGATGCGTTTGTGCGTTTAGCGGTCCATGGTATTCTCAAATGCACTGTAAGCAAATAAAATAGCTGACCAAATCCATGTGTCCAATTGAACCCTCCACCGGAAGACTCGTGGGGGAAATACCGCATTGGACAGTATTAAGTAGTTCGTGACGCGCGACGTCCAGGTGAGGGCAGGACCACAGATCGTGTCTGACATACGAATCCACAGGAGCAGTGTGAAGATGCTACTGGATTTAAATCTTTGTTTAGTTTTCTCTCACTCTGAAGCTTAGCCTTGAAGTTACGGTGGCCAGTCAGTCAGAAATTGGTTAACCCTAAAGTCTAGGAAGAATCTGATACGATTTAGCCTGGTTTGGGGGAGGAATTTCACTTCTCCTACCACGGATCAAGAGCTGCTACGTGGACGCGTGACTTTATGACGTGACGCCAAAGGATCGCCTTTACAGAAAACTTGTTGATATAATATACCTTTTTTGATGATCCCGCCGTAAGTCTGGCTACTTCTCTGACATCTATACACAGCTGGTACAGCAACTCGTTGCATCCGACAAGCCAATCCCATCAAATACAGCTTCAAATATCTGTCAACGTGTCCTCCTTTTCGGGAGATTGAACTGTCGCTCATCTTACTTTGTCTGAGCCCAACGTAGCACCTGTTTGCCGGCATAATTCTCCTTCAGACTTCCAAAGTGGTTTCGTTATCTTTTGAAGGTCACTGCGCTACCTTGGCCGGTCCTGGGACTCTTCCACCCATCGCCCAAGCCCCAGCAGAGACCCTTCTGCTACAACTTTAGTTCTTTAATGAGCTGAACTATCTAAGCTATACTCGTTCAAGAAATACTTTGTTTTTGTCTCATTGATCCTCAGTTACATGACCATTGTCACTTCTATTATTAGGTGACATGCAGAGGTAATATATCCGTGAATATCACTTTTGATTGATCGAAACACGACCTGCTAGAACAAACGACATTACTTATGGATGACCTAATATTTATGTGACATTATTTATTGTGATTTTTTATTCTAAATTTAATTTCAGCCGTCATATTCGGAGTCGTCGGATCAACGGTCTTGATTGGTTTAGCTATGTTAATCGTTTGGAAAATAATGACGACGATCCATGATAAGCGAGAATACGAGAGGTTTGAAATTGAAAAGAGCAAAGCTAAGTTTGATCGAGGCGATAATCCGTTGTATAAGCCGTCGACGACGCAATTCAACAACCCAGCGTTCAGTAGCAGCCAGACAAACTCATGATTGGTGATCAACTCATTTAGATGTACACCAGTGCTTCGAATTACGCTGTAGTTGGGTATCCGAAAATAATGCAGTGGTACCTCGTATTTCATTCGTTCAGCGAAGTCGTTCTCATATTAAAATAATTTAATTTTAGTTTTTTTTAAATGTTAATTAAATAAACTAATTATATATTTATTGTATTAATCTTAATAATAATTATACAATAATTACAATGAATAATATGTTTATAATATCAAAATCACGCTCCTTTTGCATCCTAGCCGGAGTTGAAGATGCCGATTCGCACTGTTGACATATAGCACCCTTAGCGGAATCAATTGGCGTCATCCCCTCCGATGGACGGCCAACCCCTCGCTGTTCCCGGCGGTCGTAACGTTAAGACGTTCCCGCATTAAGCTCCCTCGTAAGATGTAGTCGCCATCTTGTTGCGCTACACACGGATGCCGCCATGACAGCCCTAGATATATCCTCTCGTCTTCCCCACGACCACTATAATCGCTGACGTTCTGGCTGCAGACTCCGCTTCAGCATCCTCGGACTTATACACTGCCACAAGGACCTAGAGACGGCACCTAGACGGAATCATTGGAGGAGTACTCCTCTGTAGATACTCTTGGCACTAGACCGCCACGAGTGCCGTCACTTCCAGGGATCACCCAGTAGAGATTACCAAGGACTGCATGCATCATGCGCATTTCTTTCATAATGTGTTTAACCTAAAATTTGTTTTTAAAAAAATGTCACGAACCTTTACAATACCATAGCTTCAATAATAGTTGTAATACATTGCGTAAGCTATCCATTAAATGGTAGTATATTGAAATCCTATCGATTTGTACTCTATTCATAGATGGAAAGTGTGCAAAAGAGTTTTTCTCTACAAGTCACATTTAAAATTTTGTAGCCGGCTAAAATTGTTTGAAATGTGGTTGAAGAATGTCGAAGGTTCCATGTACAGAACGCGTCAAGAATGCAAATTCTTTACAATGATTAGGAGCTTCTAGACATCGTAAAAGTTAAATAACTCCACCACCTGGTCATAGATTTATCTAAAGAATTTGAGACAATAGCACTCGAAGGGGTATTAAAAGATTCCGGCGTGTTAACGTCCAGCTTCTTAATAAATCGGTACAACTTCTTACCAATGCGGGCGGCCCTCAAGGATGCATGCCAGGGAATAGTGAGAGCGGCAATGAGCATGGAGCTGAGGATTTATGAGGCTAAGACAAAGTACATGCCATTGTTAAGGGGGCGCGACAGTAGTACCAAAAAATGGTATACCACCGCTGCCACCAATTATGTTAAGGGGCGCGCGACAGTAGTACCAAAAAGGTATCCCACCGCTGCCACCAACAATGTTAGGGCACCCGAGCTCGCGTATCAAAAGGTACACGACCGCTGGAGCCAAAACGTTCGACCGTCCGGTAGTTGACGATCGCTTCGAAGATCGAGATCAAAGTGAAAACACGCTTTGTTTTGCTGATGATGTTTATTGAAGAATTTCAGGTGTCGTCAGTTCGATGATAGGTGTGATGAAAAGATCCCAGAGACGTATCTCTGGTACGAGATGATGATAAGGATCCCAGAGACGTATCTCCGGTACGACATGATGATAAGGATCCCAGAGACGTGTCTCTGGTACGAGAGAAATCACGGAGATGTGATTGACATGATAGCGAGAGAGAATCACCCTGTCAATTGTCGAAAAGACAACGACCATTTTTTTGTAGCAGGTATGAAAATGAAGACTTATTGCCTATGAAAGGGATGCGGAAGCTCTGATTGGTCCGTCATCTCGGAAGAGGGCGCATTCTATATAGCGCAAGCATAAGAACACGAAATGTGACCATTGATTTTATAACACCATGAAGGGTTTGAGAACGTCCAAGAATTCACATTTCTCGGCTCACTTATCTCTACAAAGAAACAATAAAACCAATTTGATGAGACAAAAGTTGAGGCAATCGAGTTTCTGATAGAGTTTGGGCAATGGATGGAGTAGTTTCAGAACCGACAGATATGGTTCAGTGACTTTCAGGTGGCAGGCACTTGTTAGGTGCCAATTAAAAAAACGACAAAAGATAATGAAAGCTATTTGGAAGTCTGAAGGAGAACTTTTCTGGAAAACCGTTGCTACTGGGGACTTCAAAAGCATCAACACTCGAGATTGCTCTTAAAGAAAACCAAGGTCAAGCTCTACAAGATCCCATCAGGCCCATCCTAACATTCTGGTCTGATTGTTGGGCCTTGACAAAACAAAATGAGCGACAACTGGATCTTCTGGAGAGGAGGATCAAGGATATACCGGACACAGCTGTCGTCAAAGTGGCTAGACTCCGACGGGCCGGCCACATGTGAAGGATGCGAGACAATCAGCCGCCAAAAAAGGCGTATGATTAATAATCCTTCCTGTCCCTGGAGAAAAGGAAGACCAGCATCATTGAAACTTATGGAAAGATGGAGCGACGTGGCGGCAGACCGAATAAAATGAAGAAGAGTGTTGAATATGCCCAGGCCTCTACAATATGATGAAGATGAAGATACCGTAAATTTAGTGCTTCGGATACATCATTCATAGAATAAGTATCGCATTCTGTACCCCATCGATGAGGCTGGGAGGTTTAGAATAGTTCCAGCTTGCTAAAAAAAACGGACAAGGCACATAAAGAAGATTCAGTTAATCTGAATCTTGGTCTAGTTGAAATTATCAGTCATATCAGTAAAAAAGTCAAGTTCTTCAAGTATTGTAATGAAGAAGGCAAGCAAAAAATTACTACTCCTTGAGTATCTTGATAAAATGATAAATCAAGGTTCCATTCTATGTAGTCATGCTTATACAGTTTTTTCACGTCAAATGCACCTTTTTTCAAATCAAATGCATCCTTTTTCAAATCAAATGCATCCTTTTACAAATCAAATGCACCTTTTAAAATCAAATGCACCTTTTTTATAAATCAAATGCACCTTTTATAAATAAAATGCAACTTTTTTAAAATCAAATGCACCTGGTCCAGTGGTTTGTTATTTTACAATCGAGGTGATTATTCAACAAAATCGATGTAAAGTATTAGGAGAGCATTTATGATGAAGGATCGTTGCGATCGATCGCGGAGGGCGAATGAGACGGCACATGTCAGAAAGAGAAGACAAATAACCTATACATATAATATATTATTAATGAATGCGTTGGGAATCGTCACACACGACAAAGATCAGTGGTTCTCAATTATTTTTTACCAATTGAAGCACATTAAAAATATTGAGAACCTATTCATAAAAATAATAATATATTTTATAAATACAATTTTAATTATTGTCGTGTCAGTGGTTTGTTATTTACAATCGAGTGATTATTCGACAAAAATCGATGCAAAGTATTAGGAGAGCATATATGATGGAGGATCGTTGCGATCGATCGCGGAGGGTGAATGAGACGGCACATGTCAGAAAGAGAAGACAAATAACCTATACATATAATATATTATTAATGAATTGTAGTCCGGACAGGTAAGTCAAGACAGCAAAGTTGTTCAATTTGCCATACTGTTCGCGGCCCGGCGGAAAGTCTCTGTGGCCCGGTACCGGGCCACAATATTAACAGTTTCCTTTGCCTTTACACTGAATGATATTATCGGTGTTTCTTTCTATTTTTAGTTGATAACCGGTAACTGGTGGATGAGGTGGATGGATTGATTCGGGTATTATTGATGCAATAAATTAAACTACGGTGTAATTTGTGATTTTGTTTATTAAGTATGCATAGCTCTGTATAACCAGATAACTATACCATTGAATATAATAATTTTAATTATACATTAGTTCTTGTTAAAAGAAAATAATAAAATTTACAAATTAACGATTCATATTTAAAATAATTCAAATCCTCAGCACTTAACACTAAAACTATGATGTTAACAATTAAATTCAACAAGATTTCAATTAAATCCAACACAAGTATATAAAAATCAATCAACAAGAGTGGTAGGACAAATGTCAGGGGAAATAAAGTAGCGGCGGGAACGCACTAACAAATTTTATTATTTTCATTAAATCTAAATACTTAAATTGAAATCTGCGTCGACACAAACACATCTTCGCCAAAGACTAATATAATAAATAAAATTAATTATCAATAAAAAAAATAATCCATTTTATTATAACAACGCTCTGAATCCCTGTATTTTTATTAATGGTGATTTACATTTAAAACATATTTTAAGTTGTGACCTCACTAATATATATGTCGTAGATAGTAACATGAATGATAAAAAAAAACATGTGGAAAATTAAATCATTCAAAACGAGAGCAATGCAAATTTAATCGTTAATCGCGAACGTCAAAAAGATAGAATATTGAAATTAAATCGACCGTGTATAGAAAACGAGGATGCTCGATCAAGAACAACATAAACGATGGCAATTGTCTTCATTTAAAATGAAATATTCACGCATTTGAGAACCTTTCAAAGTCGAGGAATAACAACAGCAGTCTTTAAAAACTTTACAAATGTTCAAAACGCGTATATCCTCCCGTTCGTTCCATTACACCACTCTCAAATAGACTAAAATTATCAACATTTATTTAATATGGAAAATTTATAATATATTTCATCTAACATTCATCGTCACCGTGGGTGTATTTACATACGTTTAAAAAAATACTATTCATTATAGATTTGCAAAAAAATACTATAATATTTTTACTTACATTTCCTATCGAGTGATTTTCATTCGTGACGCAGTCCACCGCGCGGTAAATTCTTACCGTAATTTTACGTTTGCAATGAGGAATGTAAATTTTTTCTATAAAACGCAGCTCACACCGGGGCATGGATTTCAATGAATCATAAATGAAAATTCACTCGTTATGCCAAAATCTTAAAATAAACAATATTATGATACATAGTGTATATAACATCCATACCGATTTAACTCTGATCTATATATATATATATATATATATAATAAAATAATATTGATAAATTGCTATCCGTGTAATTACATATATACAATTTCGATTTGCCGCTACGGCTAACCAATCTCGACCCATGCAACATATTGGCGATTACTTAATGAAATATACCCTATTCAGATGTTTACGACTACGCTTAAAGAGGAATGGCTAATTTCGTAAGTAGTAATTCATTATCCAAAAATAAGATTAAATATTTCTTTCGCGATATATATTCGTTCTGCGTAGAATTAATTATGCGTGCGATGCAAATTCGCAACGATTCAATACGACGTTCGATTCGATTGCATTGTTTTTGTCTTTTTCAGAAGAACGTACGTAAAATGAAAAAATATATTTTATTTTTATTAAGCAAATATTTATTCTATCCAATGAAAATAACAATTTATAATTATAAATAGAATTTTTAGATAATTTCAATACATCCTAGTTAAAAAAATAAGCTATTTTCGATTAAACAATTTTGAAATCACATCTCGTAAGAAAGCACAACACTATCAATGATTCACGGATCTCAGATTAACGGTCTCTTGGCAAACGACGAAACGGACAAATGCGTCAACACTCTCGTAACCCGGCAAGTATAATATTATTAATTAAATTATTAGATTAATACGTCGAAAAACAAGCTGACGACGATCGATAGATCAATAAAACGTTTGGTACGAGCCTCGGTATTCTCTGTTTTTTATGAAGCGGTAGAAATCCAGACCATGATCAATGCCATCGAAATAATGTGATATGAAGAATACCATGGATAGTTAAACGTTCAAGTATTAATCTTCTGGATCTGGTGAGGAATTGAGTCTCTATATCTAAGATCACTATTTACGAGTAACGGAAATAATGAGACAGAAATAAGAAGTCTGGGATTTTGGACTGCTGAAAATACCATGGACCAATAAACGCACAAACTGTCCGTGAAAGAAATCGGGAACAATAAAGATGACCGATTCTCTGTTACATGTATCAAAAGGATTCTTCGCTACTTTGGACTTCTCTGGAATGCAAAGGATCATGGAGAGTTAAAATCAAGAAGAACAACCCTCAGATAAGAAGGTGCCAACTCAAGAAGAACTTCCCACAAATCCATCAATTTGGGGTAATGCAACGATCTACCAAAAACATCCGGATTCGTTTAATGACTTGTGAAAATTCATCCGAAGGATTTTTCTCCTATTAACAGATTCCAGATTATTTTTCAAGGCACAGTCAAAATAGGGATTGCTAAGTTAATCTTCAGTTCTGTTTGGAGAAAATTACAGTATGAGGAACATGGCCAGGAACTGACCACAGGCTCGACTGTAGTAGCTGCGATGCGAGATGTGGAATGCAGAAGATTCTGGAGAGCCAAAATCAAGAAGATTCGGAACAAGAATGGTCACGGTCCTCAGACATTAGGATATGTTAATCCTTCATCACAAAACATTTGTATTTGTCTAAAAAATTCTAAAGAAAAATATTACACCAATCCCTCGATTTACGCGGTAGATACGTTCCAAGTAACAAACGCCTTAATTCGAAACCGCGTAAATCGAGACTTCAAGTTTATACAAAAATGATAGATAGGTTCCAGAAAATAAAAATCCGCGTAAATCAGGTCTTCGAGTTCTTATAAAGTAAGGGGATAGGTTCCAGAAAACCGCGTAAAACGGGCATAAAAATACAATTTTATTAAGAAATGGACTTAATAAAATCTACATTTAAATTTTATAACATCTCTAACGTATGAGGTATATTTTGAACTGATCGGGGATCCGGAGGTGACACTTCTTCTAATACAGTAGAACCTCGATTATCCGGATTAGTCAAAATAAACAAAAAAAAATACGAATTAGTTTTTTGTGTACGGGCGTGCTGATTTTCACATCTGCTGTTTACGTACGTGTTTAAATGCGTTTTATGCATTTGTTCAAGTTTCAACAAGTCCAGGTTTTTGTCTAATAAATATGGTGTCGGAACGTCAACGATCTCAGATATAAAAAAAAGTGAAAAAGTGAAAAAGTTTACTAATGGTTTAATGTCAGAAGATGGAACCTCAGAGCGTAAAGTTATGAAAAAATCGACTATTTTTCCTTATAAAAATAGACCTTCGGACGACGGGGTTGGTTTCGATGTGGACGTGGCTTGTAGGTACCAATGGCTTGTAGATGACAGTGGCTTGTAGGTACCAATGGCTTGTAGGTGACAAGAGAAAGGCGGTTCATCCATACTCAATTAGTAAAAATAAAAATATGAAAAGGACTATAAAAGTATTAGCTGACGGATCGGTTAAAAGAGCAAAATCAATAAAATATTTTATTAATAATGATGCAAGGGGAATGAACTTCTCAGACTAATATTCCCCCAGTGTCAAACCATGACACTGGTTAATTTAAATTATTATTTCACTTGGATTGAAATTTATATTATTTGTTTATAATTATTTATTCAACGCAGGATAGATGACATTGAATTAATAAATTACTAAATTTTATTATGATAATTATTTTAAAGTTATATTTAAAATATAATTACCATAATTATTTATTACAACTAGTAACTATTGATGGTAAAAAAATATTTATTTATTTATTTTAAAATGAAAATTTCTGACTTATTTGTATGATTACAAATTCGAATAAAAAAAAAACGAGAGCTTTTGTTTATATATTTTATTCATATGTGAAAAATGATACAATGATGTTAATTAATACATAATTGGTCAATAAATTAAAATGAAAAATATGAACTACATGAAAAAAATATATTAGCACATATATATATAAATTTTGTAAAAAATTAATAGAGTGATTATTTACATGAAAACGTGGCCAAATTAATTTCATTAACGATTTATGTATTTTTATTGTATTAGGATATGTATTTGTAATTCGTGGTTTCGTGATTGGCGAATGAATGAATGCGGTGATAAAAATTGTGTACGTAGAAAAAAACGCTTATTATAAATATTCTTAATCTAAAATAATGTAAAATATCAACAGTTTATTCTCCTGTCATCATCTCCATGAATTCTGAAAAAAATAAAAATATAACAATTAATAAAAACATGAGGATATTCATATTGTTGTATTCTTATTATGCATTACCATCAAAATCAACAGTGCCGGAGCCATCAGAATCAATTTCCTCGATCATCATGTCCAATTCGTGATCGGTGAGTTGATCATCGAGCTCTTTTAAAATCTCCTTCAAGCACGAGGTTGGGATGTAACCGTTGCCTGAAAATTAATATAAATAAATAATTAACGCTGGATTATAAGCAAGATATTAACGAGGTCACAAACAGATTCATCGAGCACATAGTTCCATCACCCACACCACCGATACCAGCTTAGGGGTGGTTCAATCGGTGCAACAGAAGCAGTTGTTTTATTGAAAGTCGTTAAGAGAACTGCTTAAGAGAAGGCAGAAGGAAGAGGAAGTAGTCTTGCACAACTCTTCGAAAGTTGATACAAAGCCAGCAAATCCCTGTAGAAAATTATATTGTTGACCATGTGTCCAATTGGGCCCTTCACCGGGATACCAGTAAGGACAATTCGCATCTGATAGCATGGAGTAGTTCGTGATGCAGAGCGTCCAGGTGAGGACAGGACTACAGAACGTAAACAGTGCGAAGATGCTACTTGATGAAATTGACAGTCAGTAAATGGCTGACCTAAAGGTCTGGGAAGAACCAGCTACGATTTAGCCTGGCTCTATCATCAGGAAAGAAAGGTTTTGCGGGAAGAATCTCACCTCTCCACTGATCAAGAGCCGACTCGTGTCCAGACTGTTATTTGTACGTTGGTTTAAAGGTTTGGATCATTGAGAAGGGGGATTTTTTTGGGCTGCTTGAATGTATAAGCCGGTTTGATCCATTTTTGGCAGGCTACATTTCGAAGTATGGAGATTTTGAGAGAAGAAATCAATAACCATTTGCGAGAAACATATTCGAGTTTTCAAGTTTGATCTTCTGGTTATTGATTCAACACATATCGATCACTTAAGTTTTGTACTTAAAAGATGGAAATAGAAATCCACACCGGTGAAGAGATTTGCGGGAAGAATCCCACCTCTCCTGTCACTGATCAAGAGCCGACTCGTGTCCCGGCTGTTATTTGTACGTTGGTTTGCTTTTCGAGGAACAGGAGAAAGGTTTATATCATTGAGAAGGGGGATTTTTTGGGCTGCTTGAATTTATAAGCCGATATGATCCATTTTTAGCAGGCTACATTTCGAAGTATGGAAATTTTGGCAGAAGAAATCAATAACCATTTGCGAGAAACGAGTTTTCAAGATAGATCTTCTGGTTATTTATTCAACACATATCGATCAGTTAAGTTTTGTACTTAAAAGATGGACGGTCTATTAGATGAATCAAGTGTTGCAGTACTTATTGTGAAGCTTGTAGACTAAATATTACAAAAGGTAGGGGTCAGTCTTATGAGAATGTTACTAACAGCAAGTTGATGAAAAGAAAAAACCCTTGGAATCAAGGACAAAGTGGTTGATAATTATTATTTTTTTCATTTCTCATTCAATAACTAATCATTTAATACTAGCTTCTTAATTATTGTTATTTTAAATCTAATATTATTATTGTATATGATGTGCATCGGGGAGGAATGTCTAATGGGAGGTAATTCAGAGGTTTTCTTTTTATTTACATTATTCTTTTTTGAACTTCTTCTCAGTCTAATATTTTGCCCGTTGGAATTTGTGAAATCTTTGGGAGTAGTCATAATTATATTATGAAAGGTTTGGTATTAACATATTTGGATGAATGAGTTTGGAGGGAAATTAGAAGAAATGTATTCCCAGTAAACTTAGTGACAGAAAAAATAAAAACTAGATTCAGACATACTGAGTTTTATAAAAGACAATATTATTTGTGCCTTTCCAGATGATAATGTTTACCTTCTTTGTCGTAGAGCCTGAACGCTTCTCTCAATTCCTTTTGCATTGCTTCAGCATCTTCCTCAACGATGAATTTAGCGGCAAGTGTGACGAATTCCTCAAATTCAAGACGTCCCGATTCTACGACAACATAAGATTCAATTATTATATTATAATTTGTAATGTAGTTTAACTAATTGTTTATATACTGACTGTCGGCATCTACTTCTTCAATGAGTTCTTCCAGGATGCGCTTGTTGAAGGGTTGTCCCATCATCCTTAAAATGTCACCGACCATGTCGCATGGGATACTTCCAGAATGATCACGGTCAAAGCCATTGAATGCCTTTTGCAATACTGAAACATAAATAATATAGAACATATTAAAATATATTTTATAAACAAAAAACGAGATGGCGCCAGGTAATTAATTTATTTGTTTTATTATTGGTTGATTGATGTGCGAAAACAAGATGGCGCTTGGTGATTCATTTGTTTTACCGTTGATTGATTAATGTATGAAAACAAAATGGCGCTTGGTAATTCATTTGTTATGAGCTTTCTTTCATATGAATTTGATAAATGCTTATATCATAAATTGAATAATGCAATTTACGAACATATAATATTTTTATATTTCGTAGTTAACGTGAATGCCGCTTGTTCTACATTGAATAATGTTAAATAAATATTTATAACACGTTTCTTTGAACACTGAACGAGTATTTATATAAAAAAGCTCGCTGCAATAAATATTATTTTTATTCCGACTAACGAAAATAATTCAAAATAATTATACATTTATATAAATCGTACATTGCACAGGTCATGAAAATGTAGGAAATGCCATTTCGGATGCCGAATGGCGGAACAAATGCGCCGCTCCGATGAGTGAGATAAACCCATGTTTGCTTTTGTATTTATATCGGCATTGTCGTTAAACATTTTTATGCAAAATGTGTAAATATTATCGAAGCCGAGGCAATCTTACCGATAATCTGAATGTGCGCGATGCTGAACAGTTTTTTTTACTGCTCGTAAATTTGGCTCCAGATTTCGCCTTTCAATCATGATTTTTTTTCCAGACACGCCATTAATTTTTTTATGATCTCTATGTGTATATATATCTATTCCGACATATAAATAATATTATAAAAATGGTCGGTTTTGTGTAGATCGCCAAAAATGATAACGAAAATGCGGAAAACTGGCATTAAACAGACGAAGCTTCCACATAATTCGCGTGATTCACAAATCTGTTGATTAATCATTAACACAAATGTGACGGTTTCAATAAAACATACATTTAAGTCGTTTATATTAAAAACTGTATAAATAAATCAATTATATCAAGAAATTTTATATTACTTCTAGAAAAGTTTACAATGTTTTATTTTTCCATTTTTACGATAAAACAGAAATATAATAACAGTATATCTGCCAAATGGCAATTTGACAAAATTAGACACGATACTCAAATATCTGATTAGTGATTTGCTTCAGATTCTAATATCTGTTTCAGGAATAAAGTCGCAGGTGTCAAAGTGTCTCAGGAAGAAAATGCTAGTCATTTTATTTTTATTTTATTTTGTTTTATGTTAATAATTTTTCATTAAAAATTAGATTGTGTTTGATATTTATAACATCGAAAATAACCAAAAATTCATATATAACATAATGAAGTGGCAAAGAATATTAATTTAAGCACTGAAAACTCGCATTTTCAGATTTTATACAAAGCAATGTTTACGATTTAAAAATTATATTAACAGATTTACTGTACTATTTAATTTTTCTGCACAAATATTATTCCAAAAATAAATTCTCAGCAAACTACTGACAAAAAATAAGAAAAAGTATGGAAAAAATAGACGAAAGAAGAGGACATCAATGCATCAGCTTCTTTCTTATCCTAAATTTATAAATAAATTAAAAAAAAAACAGACAAACCATAAATGGCAAATGATATTACGCAAAAAATTAACCAGTATAATATATTTAATTATACTATAGAATGTACAATACATCTATTCCTCGAATTGCGCGGATTTTTTCATCGATTTATAGAAAACCACGTGTGCGGCGCACACAGGCGCCGGATAATTACAGGCGCAAACAGGGAGAAATTTAAAATCATATATAAATAATTAACTAAAATGCATCACATTTTTAAAAATCGACATTTAATATTAAACAACGAGTGGTTGCCCGTAGTACGTATTTTAAAGCACACAAGACGTACGGGGGTGTTAATGTCTGCACACAGGCGCCGGATACTCTGCTGATCAACCCTACGTAACATAACGTACGTTAAACGTAGTTTATTTATTAGATAAATCTAACCATTAGATCAGGGATCATCTCAAGCTTTAAAAGAAATACATTAAACACACGTTTAAAAATGTTTTAATATATATTAATTAAAATATGTGGATATTTTATGGAACAGTTTTTTTTTATGGGAGATGCGTGCGATTTTATAGTAGAGATGTCCAAAATCAGGCACTAGCGATATCGACTGGTGATAATTCCTCAAATTATGATACATATGCCTCCGTATTCGCCGGACATCCGCCAATGCGACTTCTTATTATTCTTATTATCAAAAATTGCGTTGCAGAAGTGCTTCAAAAATTTGAAAAAGGCTACGAGATGATACATTCGATGGGGATAACATTAATATTGATGAATAAATAGAGGTTTTTTTTTTAAAAAGCTAATATAAGATCCATTTTTGTGTTTGGGCGTGGCTCCACCATAAGTAGAACAAGATGCATTGGATTTGCACACACAGATGATGCAAGACGCGTCCAGAGAATTTTGTTCCGAATCGGAAATACCCTCGGCTCGGTTGCATTTCCCAAGAATCATAAATAACAAAGTCAGCCGTGCGATTTATTTGTTGACCGAAATTCCAATTCCAGTACGCCATACGCGTGTTACTGGAATATTCGTGTTACGCCAGTGGTTTTTCTTTTTTTTTTTTGGGTTTGTTGCACTGCATCAAAGGGTGTCAGCCGCATTGTACAGATTAAGAAACCAAGCCAATCTATTTCGGTGCAAGAGCCGGTGTGAACCGGCGGCAGAACGATGCACCCGGTGCAGTTCAACACTTTTGGTCACCATCTGGTAAGAGGAAATCGTATTAAAATTGGCCAGATATGTTTAGATGCTGGCATCAAAAGCGGCCCAGGAAACTGGGCAAACAAACCAAAGAGGCCAACGCACTGCGAATAATGTGCTTCCTCATTTGTTGATAACCATCAATCATTATAACAAAAATAAGCGACATAGCACTGTTCATTAACTATATTTTTGTCATACATTTAAGTAAAAAATGTTTAAGTCAAAAAACTTCCGAAGAACGCTTCAGATAGTATTATATATGTTGCATCTCTTTGATCAGAGCTGGGGATGATATTAATACAATAAAAACATTTATTAATATTTATGGGTACCCAGTAATGTTAATGCTCCTTGATCAGGACGAAGGCCTGAAAATTCGACAATAACAAGAATCAGATTCCCGATAAAGAATTCTTTGGAGTATTATTGTTTCAGATCGATGAAAAACTCATTACATAGAAAATATTCAATAATCTGAACGTAGATTAAATCGAAAGGAGCAAGTTTTAACAAAAAGATGATTTAAAAATTTGATTACCATGGAGATTATGATTAGAAATCTAATTTTTAGCAATTTTGGGATACTCGGGAATTAAAAAAAATATTCTCGATAATTTTCAAAGTTTATTGGGATATTCGTCGTTTTTTTAATTCTATATTACATAATTTATTGCATCGGACAATTACATATTATTATATCAGTGATGGTAAACATTTTTTTAATACTAGCTCGCGGATCAAGTCAATGGCGTCACTTGAAAAGAGGGATGCTTGTGGGATTTTCGTTTCCAAATCTTTAGTGAAGATGTTAAAATTCGTCATAAATATTTTAATACATTCAAACACCATTAAAACAATTATATTTTATTTAAATGCGTTTCGAAAAATATTTTTATAGCTACACATTGACTGTACTGAAATATTATGTGATTAATCTTTATTTAAATAATAGTTTTGATGATGGTTTTATTGTATTTAATGTTGTTTTCAGAAGGTTTAGATTGTCTCTCAATGTTTCAGTTGCGTAAACGTAGACGTTCAGAAATGTTCATCTGCTATTCGGTTCGTCTTTGGATTATCATGTCGGATATTTCGGACAATGATTTAATTTTGAATCCAATAAACATTCAAATAACATTTTCGAAGTTGACAGATAACGGTTTACTTTTCGGTACCCCTGATAAAAATTCGAGAAGCGATAACAAAAGGATTTAACGTATCAGTAGAGGTATATATCTCTCAAACTATGCGAAATTGTTACATTGAATTAGCATAAAATCAAAATACATAGCTCTGGGCAAGCTACCAACAAACGAAACAATAAATAATTGCAGTTTTATATTTTATTCTGAATGTCTGTCTTGAAATTTCCGTATGAAAAACACAAAAAAACTCTCTATTTTCAGCACGTATACAATAATTAAATGCGCGTGAAAATTATCATTTGATTTTTCGTGTCGTAAACAAATAAAATTCGTTTCAAAATGCAGACTGCAATTTAAATTTAGTACAGGAAACAGGGCGTATTCCTGCGCATGCGCATCACACTTCGATGCACTGAAGATGCGTGTGGTCCTTAATTAAACCAGACACGACCAGATGTACCGCTCTATTAAGTTATTATATGCGAAACGATTGCAAAATTGACGATAAGATCAGGTGGGTGTGGTCGGGCGTAGAAAAAAAAATTGTTGAAAAACTATTATCATCGTTTCAGGATTTGGCATCCCTTCAAATCGGACACGTATTTTTTTCTCCATTGTAAATTATCGCCGGAAAGCTGTCGCTGAATATATTTAACTTAATTATTTTTTGCAGATTCGCGAAACAATACGGCGAGCTCGTTAGAGCGATCCGAGCTACTTATAATTAAGCCGATATTTATTGAGCGAATCGAGGAGTAATACCTGACGAATTATGGAAGATTTCCCGGTATTCCGCGTTGAGAATCTGTTTTCATATCGGAATCCGGGAAAATCGAGCGTAAATAAATATAAGCATTATTCATCGAATCACGCAACATTATATACATATTATATCAATGCATAACAATGCGATATACGACCATATGCATTTTTTATTAATCAAATCAATTGCTTAATCGATCAACGTCGAATTAACCAAGAGCGTCGTATGTCATCGCGATAATCTGCTCGCGGCGTCCAGGCAGATATTCGCGTAACCCAGAATGATTCAACAATTCTTGGCACCGATCTACGATGATCGATTTCAGTCACGTGGGATCGATGATCTATGGTGGATTACACCATGTAATGGATTTATCGATTGCATGCTATTTTTGCCGATTCTTTAAATCGGTCTCTGGCGTGTATTTCTGGATTATTTGGCATTCGTTCGAATCCCGGTGTATTATCGAATAAATGCATTAAAAAAAAAATACATTTTAACGCGGAACTCGTTCACGGATCAAGGTTTCGCTAATAAACGTTGTATAAACACACCAAACCCTATCGATTCATTAAATTGAATTGGCAAAAAAATAATGTTATGTTTAGAATATTAAAACAACAACATTCAAAACACGAGTGTATTTTTAAATAATATATTAAAATACGCCTGGTTTTTTTTCGTAGAATTTCTGGAACGTATTTGCCTCTGAAGTGAAATAAGATACAGCTGCCATTCATATATGGCGGATTTTATTCGTTCGGTGTCGTTGTTTTTTAATAAGCAAACGCACACAGAGCTTGCAAAAATGTTTATTATAATACAGGGTATGATTAAAAAAATATTTTGCAGGCTGTATATATCCAATTATCCCATTTTTTTATTGCTGTATTAGTACACTTGCCCTTGACGTAATCTGACATTGGTAGCCATATTGGATGCTTACTTTAGCACATTGTTTTAATGTATTCGACGATTTTTGGCCAAATAATAGCATTATGATGCCTCAGTCTTTGTATTCGCTGAACATGCCCCATTAGACTTCTACGTATTCACTAAAGACGGCGTTTTGCCAACATTAAGAAGATCAAAACTCACAATTAAAATTTCACTTTCGTCCTTGTTTATTCGCAATGTTAACTCAATTTTTGAGAAATATCAAATCAAATGAATAAAGTTTAGTTGGTTTTTAATTCGAAATTCGTTTCAATTCCATTTGAATTAATGAATAATTAATTAATCTGACAGGCAATTCTGAACGCATTATTATTTTTTAGAGGGGGAAAATTAATTTTTCCCCCTCTTTTTATCTATTTTCACTGGATGATTTTCATCGATCAGTCCATAGTTAAGTCGTTTGGCAATAAATCATATTTCGAATGCAATACGCTTCTTGAAATTCCTAGAGCAACGATCGTTATTATTTTATTGCGACATAAAAGCTTTTGAATGCGAAATTAATTTATTAATAGTCAAATTCTAGCCAATGAATGGCCCGTGTAAATATTTTGCGTGTATTTCGAGAGAACGGCCGTAAATTAAATCGATTCGTGTTAATATATATCGGCTTTTACTATTTATTATAAATTTACATAGCCAAATTGTTTATTTGGGTGAGTCATCATAAATAAATTTATATTTAATTTAATTGTCGCCGTTTCGTTTCATTGTTGAACAATATTACGCTTTGATGTATAAAAAAATGTTTTATCGACGCTTAAATACATCAAAGTATTTGGCGTTATGATTCAAGAAAATTACTGTAAAACGCGAAATTATTGCGCTAAAATTTTCCGGGAGCAATGCTCGGCGTTTTTGATTTTTTTCGACGAATTTTAATCTTTGACTGATTCGTTGATACAAAAATTAATAATTTTACATAATTAAAATTGAGTCCATCTTGTCGCCGTGACAAGCATATGATTAAAATCAACAAAAGCTTACTTCTTAGCTCGTAAAAAAATCAAAGCAACAAGAGCGTGGGCAATGAAAATGACAGACGCGAAACGGACACTGGCCAAGTTTTACTAATTTCCCGAAATTAATATTTTCCATCCGGAAAACGGCCATTAGGGAGGAGCGTATCTCTGACATATATCGAACATGTCAATCTTAATAAAATAATAAAGTGTATGCTTAAACTTTCTTGGCGCACAAATATTTCCGAATAAATAAATCAACGTTTACACGTGCAGAATAAGTAAAGAACAATAACTTGTCAGCCAAATGCCATTTTGACAAATTAAGACACGATAATCAGACTTTCCAATCAATAAACAAAATGATTGTTTCTTCATTTGTAAATAAATTAATTAATTGAGGTCAACTGTTTATTAAAACACTTATTATTATTGTATTTACCTGCAATTTGTTCTGGGGGGAGATCTTCCTGCAATCACAAGAAGAAATATATTAGAACACATACACTTTGAGGTTAGGTAGTCACACGTTAGAAGCACGCACCATGTTGCCGGCGGGTAGTGGTGGGTAGGTAGTGGCGGGTAGTAGTAGTGACACAGGGCACTGGCGCGCTACGTGTGGCCCGCGGGCCAAACGCGGCCGCTTTTATAGGAGGCTATTAGGAATCGACAGCAATCCTAGCTATTTATATCCTCGCTAAGTTTCTATAGTATAGTCCGGTACGCATTTCGGGAATTGCCTCTGTGTGTATGCATGTGTGTGTGTGTGCGTGTGAGTGCGAGATGCACTCGGCCCGGGATGCACGCGTCTTAAATTTCCGATTATTTAATTAGATGTGATTTAAAGAAAAGGTACGCACAGGTTTCTATCACCTAATTTAATATAATGCATCATAATATTATTGCAGTAACGATATTAGTATGAGACTGGTGTTAAGCAACATTTGGCGGGGTTAGTACTTTATGATACATACTTTGAAGTCCTTAAGTTATAGTCGGAAAGAGGAACATTTAAAATAACAACCTGTGTCATGACTTATAGGAACATGCATATTATTACGATAATGTAAGTTAACCGCGACTGAGCTAAGTTAGTACTTGGATAGGTCAGCCTTTCAACGATAACAATGAATTCAGAGAATAAAATAAATAATATGAATTTTAATGCAACTGAAATAATATTAAAATTACTGTGTCGTGGTTTGACATTTGGGGGAATATTAGTATGAGAGACTCATTCCCCTTGTATCTTTATCAACTCTTTATATGGAATCTTTTTGTTATGACATTCATCTATTGTACTAAAAAAGGATATATATCAATGCTTATTTTATTTATTTCCCGAATAAGTAGTCTCCATCATATACAGAAGTAAATAGACGAAAAAAATCGGTTCTGTAATTTCAGTGGTGTCTCGTGGCTCCAACTCTAACATTACAAGCTTCGGAACCATTTTTATAGGTTGCTAGGACCCTTTTTCAGTTAAAATTAATAATCAGTTAATAGTATAAAGTATAATAAGTTAACCGTGACTGAGCTAAGGTAGTACCCGGATAGGCTAATCACCCGGAAAAAAATCTATGAATTCTGGGAATTCTTTATGACACTGGGGTGAATGTAAGTATGAGAGACTCATTACTCTCACATCTTTAGAATCTTTATCTAATCTCTATATGGTTGAGTGACGCTTTGTAAAATAAATATATAAATAACGTCTTTGTAACTTCATCTTTTTTTCCATTTAAAAATATTGCATCCATCTGAACATATGATTATCCATGAGATTCTCCATATTCTTCAGATATCCCTTAAAATGCTTTTCAGTCCCTCTATACATACCAAAGATTTTTTTATTAGAATTTTGATGAACTCTTTAAGTAAAAAGTCATTTGAAGATGCAAAAATGTAACCAAAACCCTAATTTAGAAGATGCAAAAATGTAGCTAAACCCTAATAAGAAACTTATAGATTTTAGAAACTCAAATGTTGTTTACATAAGGCGTTTAGCACGTGTCGCTAGCGAGTGTAGTAAATTTACAGTTGTCAGTTGTCACTCCGGGGTGACCATAGCAATTAAAGAGTTCCCAAAGTACATACAGAATTACTAGAAGGTTTATAATGGACATCAAGTGTGGTAACATTTTATTCAAAAACTCATGAAAAAGTCGATCTATTTCTGCCAAACAAGGACAATATTTAATAATTGAGTATTAATCATTTTTTAGAGAAAAAAAATATAACACATGATCCTAATAAAAAGGTACAGAAATGTAAAACGTGTTACCAACAAGAAAATGATTGTTTATATATACTTCTTTTACAAAAACAATCAAAAATAAAGTTAAAGCAACAAGAGTTACTAATACTTCCAGGCCAAAAACCAAAGAATGATAAAAAAATGATGATATTTCACTAAAATCAATACCTATAATTCCTACAGATTAAAACATAATTTTTCAGATACGTTTCAATATCTTGAAGTAAACCTTATTTTTTTTAAATCCCCTATTACTTTCTAAATCTTTCTTTAAAACTTAAATTATAACGTGATAACATTCACCACAAGGGATTTGTTTTAACTTTAACCGTGCCGATGGGGGTGTATTGCGTACCCTAAGTTTTTGATTTTTCTCGAGAATAAATATTAAAAATAATACTTTTCCTTTATTGTCTGCAATTGCAAATAAAAATAATATTCGATTATGTTGCCACGCGCGCGCTTTTTTTTTCGTTCGCATCCGGTACGATGTTGCGAGTGCGAGTGAGAGGCGCGATTGACACGTGTCATTCACGCGTCATATTGATTAGTTAAAAAATCTAAAATATCGACCAAATTATGAAGCATACCATGAATAACTATTTTTATTTTTAGAATATTGCATTATTTAAAAGAATTCTTAATTTTATTATTATATGTACTATAATAAAGCCTATTCCATCTATGTTTATTAATATATAAATATATATATATAGCAATTAGGTTTATATATTGTTCATTTCAAACTAAGGTTTCGATGAAGAAGTTTTAAATTTATTAATTTTAGAATTTATTATTTATTTATTATAAACAACATTTTTTTATATATCATCAAATATTGTTTTGTATTATTTGATTGTTTGATAATGAAGAATATATCTTCACCTATATGTATTTTAAATTTCATAAGTCTATCTCAAATGGAAAATAAGTTACAGATTTTTGGCCCACTGTGCGCCATGACAGATGGGTTAAAACAATAAAAAAATGGTCAAGGTTTTCACGTAATATCTATTCACATAACCTGTATTAAAAAAACGCAGTGGAAGATCTATAGATCATATATTGCACCTCAAGTCAAACTATTTGCTCGGTTGTTTGTTTACATTTCATTGTGTCAAAATATCAGCGAGCTGTCTGAAAAATTCAAATGTGCCAGGAAAAACCGACGAATTACTTGGCTCGAGGGCCCGAGTTATCGTACATGTTTATATATTTTTTTTCATTCATTAGTATTTTTTATTTAATTATTTCGCACGGAATTTTCACTACATCGGAACGATTCTCGTCCAAATGTATAAATACGCAATTTTTTATTTACTTAAAAAATGATTCTCGGAAAGATGATTTGTGGGTATCCATTTCGTATAAAATTCGCGATGATTATTTGATTTATTTGACCGACTGCCAAATGCGTGAAAATTGGATCTGCGGATTAGTGTGACCCGTATTTTTTTCTTTAAATAAAATATATTAAAATTAAAAACAATTGACCCACAGCCGCCATTTTGTAAACGTGGATGTTAACGGACGCATTTGAACTTGAACGTCGAAACGTTTAGTCGAGCAATGTTTATAAGTAGAATTTAGTAGAGACAGGGTCAAAGTCGTTCAGTTGCATGAGTTTTCAGGTTATTTATTAGATGGACCCAAATGTAATGTCGCGTTTTCGGAAAGCATAGTTTCAGATTAGATTTCTTCAGTCTTTTTACTAGGAAAGACGTGTTTGAATATTTTGTGTGTCGTGAAAAGTCTCCAAACTTCGTTTTGGGTAGAAACATTTTTTTAATAATGACCGAGACGTGTCCTTCGAAAGAACATTTGCGCAGCTGTATGCTGTTTCAGTTTCA
>JAGXCT010031638.1:0-13038 GCA_022495035.1 Philopotamus ludificatus
GGAGCGGGTGTTTACCGTTTACGAAAATTTCCGCACTAACGCGGGACCGGGTCCGTGAGTGTTAAGTCCACTGTTGGAAAAAACGAAATTACTTTCCGAACAACCCTATATATTCTTCCAAATAAAATAATAAAATTTAAAATATATTTAAAAATTTAACAATTATGTTATGTATATTAATATGTCAGCGTTGCGTATAAACTAAAAACATTTTTTCATTAATTACAGTCATAAAAAAATGTTAATTATTCAAAACTTCTTCGTCAAAATATTTTTTTAATTTCGACGAAAGCATTATTTGATGTATTTTAATATATATGTATTTTTTACTTTAATTAATTGGCAAATAATAGATATTAATAGAGAGTTTGGTCCGAGAATTCATGATTTTGTCAACGTGCAATAGTGATCTAATTAATTTTGATATGTTTCTCTATTTTTCTGTCTTTAGCGAGCTGCAATAATTCCGGACCTTCCAAACGGGTCCGATTACAGAATGTTGCTAAACCACGACAGCTTCTTTCTACCCAAAATTTTCCTTCCATTTTTCCGTCCATAATGATCTGTAGAAGTCTATACTTTGATCTATGAATGATGTATTTATTTAATATGAAGTTTTAATATCTCATTTTGTTAAAGCTTATATAGATTCGTTTTAAATCATTTTCTGTTATATTAATATTATTTGTTGTTTTTTACCAGATGGCGTCGCCAACGGCGGTAGAACGTGGATGAATGGTTTCGCCGCCAAACCGGAAGATAAGCAGTCAACACTATCCAGGTATGACTCCAAATTGAATTTAAATCTTTTTTTTTCTTCTCAATGACGTTACGTATTTTCGCATTCTTGGCACATCTACCCCGTTATTACATGCCGAGTTCATTCCACCACGTTTTTGCAACATTTCTCACTATTCCGACATAAATGGCAAATTACTCCTAAATGAACTGAAATATCCGAGTGCCATCATCCGTTTTTGCATCGTACTTTTTTGTGTCCTTTCTTGTTCAAAAGCAATTTTAGACATTGTTGTGCGGGGTTCATAACAGCTCGAGACAGCGCACCTAAAACTGTGTGGCCTCCAAGCCTCCCATAATCCCGCGCCATATGTTAATTATTGCATTAAAATATAAAATATCCTCTGAACGTAAATCATAATTTTATTATTAAATAATTTTAGCACCAATAAGACCCAAGTCAATTATACATAGAGCTGTAAAATTGCGCGTATAGTGATTTATGTTCATGACCCGATGCACTGATGGACTGAAGTCCATCAGTGTCGATAGTATTTGCATGTCTTAAGTTTATGAATATTAAGGATAATAAAGTTTCGTACATGTTTTAATGAGCTTTTGTGCGTTTTATGTTCTCGGTTATTTTTTTTACAAAATCGCTTGAAAAATTGCTCGGCATTAAAAATAAATTTTATGAGCTTTTACTCTCACTCGAAAAGATTCTATTATCTATAACCACGCCTACAGTCTCAAACTTTATGTATTTGTTCAAGAAAGTTTAAAAAATAAATATTATAAATAATCATTGACGTTTATGTTTTTTCTTGCTCGCTTCTGGTACGATGTGAGGAGTGCGAGTGAAACATGCGATTGACACGTGCGGCGAGAGCTCAGTCTGAGGCGAGACATCACCGAGAGCGTTGTCATTTACGCGTCATATTGTTGGTTAACTAGATATCGACCAATTATGAATAATTATATTTATTCTTATAATAATCCATTTTTTTTTAAAAATATGTCAATATATTGATGAAGGATTAATCAATATCTCGGCTTGACATGCTTGGAGTATCTGAGTGACCCCTTCGGATGACTCGGTTGTTTTTGAGCCGCCTTGACGGATGGGTTAATAAGATCATTATTGTTATCTAATGCAAATATCGTCTTTTAGAAACAATAACATTTAAAAAATATATGTAAAACCGCAAATTTTATCTAGATCAGTGCTTCTCAAACTTTTTAATCCGCGATCCCTTTTTGCACTTAAAATTTTAAAGGACCTCTCAAATAATGGGGGTGTAATTTTAATTTAATTTTTCTACGACTCTTACATATTTTTCGCGACCCGCACTTTAAGAATCACTAGTCTAGAAGACACATTTAATTTCTTATATGGCTGATACTCATTTTAACCGGTTTTGATTGAACGCGATTCAAGAAAATGGATTTTTTTTTCACACTGATGTTTTATTTTATGAAAAAAAATAATAGAGAAAATTTGGAAAACTTTTCTGGACAAGTTGTTGAGAAGATACAAACAACAACACCACACCATCGATAGCGGCCTTACCTGGATTCAGACAATCTTTCGGATCTGGAGATACTAGAGGAAGTTATCTATTTGCGATCTCTATTCCGAGATTAATATTTTTATTTTCTTCTACGTTTTACAAATCTAGACCTTGAAGCTAAAATTCTAAAATAAGAATTGTGAATATTAAAAGAGTAAACCCTCATATAGCGCTGAGATAGAAATCACGCTATAGAAAACAGCACTATAGAAGACTAGGCACTCATACAAAATTTAGGGTTAGGTTATTTTAATTATATTTTTTTAAGTGAACGAAATTAATACATATATGCAATAGTATTATGTATTTATGGAATATGCAATTTGACCTTGAAATTTACTTCACCATAGAAAGAACTGCCGCACACGTCTCTTTATAGCAAGAAGCGCTATAGGAGGGTTGATTGTACTTGTAATACAAAAAGCAGAATGCAGTAAATCCTAGAAAAAAATAGTCAAAATCGGACTCATATAAGATATTATCACATGGCAGAGATCGTAAACATTTTTTTTAAATATGTTCATGTCCTAAACCAGTGGTCGGCAAACTTTTTGGCCAAAGAGCCAAATATGTACATTACAAATCTGTGTATTAATTTAGCAAACCTTTATTATAATTTTAGCACATCATTAAATTACGGGTACACTGAATAAAACTTGTTTCGTACTAAATTTTTTTTTATTCTTTGATAAAAAATATTATGTAATTAAGGAATCCATAAATTTAAATCATGACAATGACTGACAAAGACTTATTGCGAATAATGTTCTTGCATCTCCTTGGAAAGTTTAAGTCAGATTTGAATGTTATTGTTCTTAATTTTAGACACGATTCTAGGTTCTCATCAATAAGACGACTTCTCAGTTTACTCTCGATAAAGTTCATACTTGAAAACGATTGTTCGCATGAATATGTAGAACTGAAAAGGAAAAGAACAGCAAACGCGAGCTTTTTCAACTGATAATAAGAGTCAGGAATAATATTCCAGGCGTTGAAGATGATCATGTCTTCCTTCTCCAGGTCTTTCAAAGCAGACCACTTGCGTTGTGAACTAAGCTCGCATTTGTTCTTCTCCAATATTTTCAAATCAACACAAGGACGTTCAAATTTAGAGCTCCATATTTTCCTGTTTTTTAAATCCAGCAATTGTATTTTAAAATTACCGATATCAATGCCAAAAGGAAATCTGTTATCGCAGCATTAAGAGGGTGTTTAACGAATGCTAAGGTTGCTCTGCTGTTTTTAAATTCCTGAAACCTGCTGAGAAATGCGTCCCTCATATTTGAAATGGTTGTTTTAAAATAGTGTTTGTGAATAGAGGAATTATTTTCTTAGCGATGCTTCAGCAGACTTGGAAAGTGAAAGAATGTTTCCCTTTCAAAATCTTGAGCAAAAAGGGATAATTTGTTTTCGAATGAAATGACTTCTTCTAACAACGAAAAAATTGTGTTTACTTTCCCTTGTAGTTTATGATTAAGCCGATTTAGATGAGACGTAACGTCTACCATGAAATAAAAGTTTAAAATCCTCTAATCGTCTGTTCGTTCTGGATAGTGAACATCCTTCTCAAGAAGAAATGCTTTGATTTCTGGTAATAGGAATTCGAAACGTTTTAAAACGTTCCCTCTTGATAACCAACGTACCTTGTAAGGAAGCAGAAGATCATCGTACTCACTCTCCATTTCACCTAAAAATTCTTTGAATTGGCGATGATTAAGAGCTTTATCTAAAATGGAGTTGATAATCGTAACCACCAATTCCATAACTGCACAAATTTCTTCTGGAAATGTCTGCGTCCAAAGTGCTTCTTAATGAATGATGCAAATGGTAAGAAAGTATCTTGTGATTATTTTTTTCTTTCAAAATAGCAACAAACCCATTTCTTAACCCGGTCATACTCTTGGCCCCGTCTGCTAACCCGTGTATATTTGTGCCAGAGCCGCACTTAAGGGGCCAAAGAGCCGCATGCGGCTCCGGAACCGCACTTTGCTGACCTCTGTCCTAAACTCATGAGGCCCTCTCCATTTTCGTACGTGTGGCCCAAATCAAGGGACAAAGATCGCATAAATCCGCGATTATTCGACCGTGTAAATATCGAGAGAGTGATACCTGCGCCTGCGCACGACTCTGACGCGGACCCTGGGGTGTTTGCCGACGGTGACTGAATCACGGACCACCGTTTAATTTTTACGAGCTCATTAGTAGTCGAGTCGACCGCGGCGCGACTGTTCCCAGACGCCCGTAACTCTCGACGCTCCGGTATCGTGCCCCTCGATACTATGCACTTTATAATCCAGTTAGACACTATAAATATTCTAATAATTAGCGCGCAAATTCACAATCGATACCTGTAGGTGAGGTCTTCGGCTCCGGTAACGAGGCGGTGAGGAGTCGTGGCTCGCTAATTTGATTATAAATTAGTTTAATGACTGGAAATGGTGTTCCGCACAATGGAGTTTGACGGTGTTAACTTTTTTCTAAGACCAGTGCTTAGATAGACGTCGGTCATGCCTTGTAATATTGAAGGTAGACAGACGTTCGTTCAGATAAAATCGTTGTTGAACTAAAGTTTAGCATTTAAAATGTTTCACACTAATGAAATAAAGTGTTACTAATCTCTAAGAAGCAGAGGAAACATAATATAGGGTTATTTAACTTATTGAATATGGTGAAACCTAAGACTTCGCGACCCGGATGTTTCAACAATTTTCAACAAGAATTTTAAGCAAATATTTTAATCTTACACTCGTCCCTTGCTTTTTTTGATGATAAAAAGGGTTTTACGTGCTCTGTGTGATTCGAGGTTTTTTATTTGTGGAAAAAATGGCGAGTGTG
Source organism: Philopotamus ludificatus (assembly GCA_022495035.1). Lineage (NCBI taxonomy): Eukaryota > Metazoa > Arthropoda > Insecta > Trichoptera > Philopotamidae > Philopotamus > Philopotamus ludificatus. Next base: position 5,145 of record JAGXCT010031638.1, read on the forward strand.
CAAAGAATTTTTCGCCAAAACATCACCGTTATGATTACTCAGTCTCCGTATTCGTAGAAAAACTGTAATTTTTTCACCATATCGGGAGATAAAAAAAACACAATGAAGAGACGATGCTTTTCAAACTTTGAAGAGATAAAGATATAATTGCTGAAGAAACATAAACTAAACTTCTCTTAGATACCTCGGGCATTTCAAGCCAAGATATTGAGGAATTCTTAATTCATTTTTTTTTTAAATAGATTATTCTAAGAATGAAATCAGTTATTCGTGATATGCTTCATAATTTAGATTGATTTAATCGAACTGAACAATATGGCTTTATCGTATCAGATGCGAGCGAGAAAAAACACCACGTATGTGATTTTTAAAAGCAGCTAATATTGTTGTTTTTTTTGCAATTGCAGACTATAAAGTTTAATGATTATGTATAATATATAATATTCTTTAGACTTCTTTAGACAAATGTAGAATTTAAATTCTTGCATTTTTTCTTGCATTCTGGCATTTTTTTATGTTCTTCTAAATGTCAGAATATAAGTAAGAAAATTTACAGAAAGGCGATTATTTAATCAAGGCATAAAAAAATTCTAGATATATCAAATTACATCCCAAATATTATTAAATAATATGTTTAATAAATAATAACCATACAATTTAAATTATAATATAAAATGATATTTAAGTTTAATGGTTTTTTTAAATTTATCTATTAATTAATATATAATCTAAATTATTTTAAATAATAATTTAAATTAAATTATATCTTTTCAATAGATGATTTCTAGATTCTCTGGGTTTTTCCTTATCTCGCAAATCATACATCTGTTAATCATTTGATGGAGAGAATTTTTGTCTAAAAACATCACTGTTATGATGCATCAGCCTTTGTATTCGTCGAAAATAGCGCCCTGCGACTTCTTCAGTATTCCCGAACATGAAAAAACAGTATGAAAAGACGATATTGAGGCGTCAACAACATAGTTGCTGAAAGAACTGAACGAAAAACTGAAAGTGCTCTGTAGATTTGAATAAGTAAATTTCCCGTTCATTTCCTCATCATTTACTAATTTTATTCAACATTACTTAACCTTTTTCACGCCGTTAGCCAGACGTATTAGCCCAAAACATTTTTCAGCAAACAACATGAACCAATTTTGTTATAAATGTCTTTTTTTTAATCGGATATTAAATCTAACTCTATAGATGCTTCTTATTAATTTTTCCAATGAATATCTCTTTTAATAATTTTGTAAAAATAATATAATGAGAGTAGTAACTCATGGATTCGACTTAAAAGTAGAAAGGATTAAAATTATTAAACCCATCTATTTTTTTTTGGAATGTAAATAAATTTATTATTTAAAAAATAAATCTAAGAAGCAGTTCTATAGAGAAAAAAAATACTACGATGTTTACTCACCGTGTCCATGAAAAATTGACCTCAGATGTAACATATAAATAATGTTATTTTTTGTTACACCTAATTTATGTTTACGATTCTCATAACTTCCCGCATTTTCTCGCAAAATCCTTTCAAAATGTTTGACTTATCACCACTCTGATCCTTCGCAGGAAGCTCTAATTAATAATTGTGCTGAAACAATACGGAATGTGGGCAAAACCGCACAGACAATACCCGGCAGATGGAAACGGACGCGATTAATTACCCGCCGGTTATTAATGAAGTGTGCAGTCCCGCGCTTTAACCAAACAATGGTCACCTTGTTCACGGCCGCGGGAACCGCGATTGTTCTTCGGTGGTATTTCAAGGAGCGCGGACACTTCACAGTTACCTCACCCATATAACCTGCCTTGTTGTTGTATGGTAATTTCCATTAAAAAAATATGTATATGAGATCAGATTCGGTGTCGGGCATGGCTCTGCGGGTGAGTGCTTTGAGAAGAAATCGCCGTATCTCTGCAGAATCATCAAATCGACGTGAAACACGAATTTACTGTTGTTTATGCAAAAAAATACGTGTAATTATCTGACTGCAAATAATAATTTTATTACATAATGATTATGTTAGTTATATTATATTTAACTTAGCCGGTTTTTTGTTCATTATTATCCCTTTAACGTGAGACAATGAGATTTTTATGGATTTTCCGAGACAGACAATAGCTACCGTAAAAACAGCATCCTTTTGTATGTACAAACATATTAATAATAACTCAATTTCCTTATTCTTTCTCAATGTTACAGTATTATAACTCGGTCTTTATTCATCTTATTAATTTATCAAAGAAATTGTTTTGCTATTTCCTTCTTTATTTCTGTTCTACATTTCCACACTGTCTTGAGTAGCGTCTAGTAAAGGGGCGAGCAACCCGAGGCCCGCGGGCCGCTACACTTTCTTGTGCAGCCCTTTTATTTTACATTTTGACTGAAAGCGATTATTGATCGAGATTAACCTAGCCGTGACTGGGGTCTATTTGGAACCCCAAGTTTTGATTTTTCTCAAAAAACTCTTTTAATATAAATCCTACATATCCCAAATATTTCGTATTTGTTTAAAAAAATATTATAAATAATCATTGAATTTATTGGCATTTGCGATAAAAAATAAAAACAACAGTATTCGCTTCTGTAGCCACGGGCGCGATGCTTTATCTCGCTCGCACCCGTAACGATTGAAACGTATACTAGTGACACGTGCCACGAGAATTTGGCGGTCGGTCTATCGGTGACGTGTCCTCAGTATGCGGCGGGACATCGTCGGGTGCACGTGTCATTATCGTGACATATTGATTAGTTAAAAAATCCAAAATATGGACCAAATTATGAAGCGTATCTTGAATAATTATTTTTATTCAAAGGATAATTATTTATGATAATTTATATGATAATATTTTTTAAAAAATAGTCTTGGGGTATATTTGCCCTTATAAATTGCCCATCTTAGACCGACGCGGTCCGTTACGAGCCACTGTGACGGATCGGTTAAAAGAGCAGAATCTTGCCTTAAAACTCCTCATTTAAATTAGGCAGAAGCTAAACGAAAATAACAGACCTTTTGCAAAAAGTAGAGCATAGAATTCAAGATACTGTTGAAAAAATCTCAGGTAATATTTGAATAAACAGGAAACCCTCCTATAACACTTACAATAAAATATAATCATTTTTGGGAAAATCATCTTTCTCGATGAATATCTTTTTATAATAAAAAAAAACATAAATTAAGAGTAGGGTAGATTCAACTAAACATGATCAGAGTGGATTCTTTTTCTTCTAAATTAAATAAGATTCAACTAAATCAACAGAAATAAAAAAAAGGATGCTGAAATCTAATCTCATCGTTTTCATCCAACTATTCACTCAAATTTTAAATAAATAAAAATAATATAGATTTTTTAACTTGGCTGTTTTCAATTTAAAGTTTTGATATAGCCACTTATTTTTCTGGAGATTTTTTGTTTTTGTATTATTTTTAAATCGTTTCCTATAATAAATTAATATTTAAAAAAATATGTTGGGTTTTATGTCGAAAAACTGATGGATATAAACAGGGGCGGTTCGTCCATTTACACTGCAGAGGTGCAGCACCCCCTAGCAATTATAAATGTAATTTACATTTATTATTCTGGTCGATGATTACGCGGGCAACGTTATTCCGATGTAGTGCAAGAGCGCTGTCTGCTCGTCAGCGCTACCAGCGTCGTCTATTGGATGGACGCGGGGCGGTAGCGGAGTGCGGGGGGATCTCTTCGCTAAGCGCCGTGTCTCAACGTTACCTTATTTTGTATATTTTACGTATAATATGTGAATATAGTCCATATTTTTTATTTATTTTTAATATTTACTGCGAAATTAATTAGTATAGTGTCAGAGTTTTAATATTTTAAGGAAGGGCGGTAAATAGTCATAAATACATTAGGACATGTATATTTCATTTAAATTTCAGAATATATAATACAGTCAACCCTTCTATAACGTTCAGATAGGGACCACACTATAGAAAAGAACGCTAATGAAAGTTAGGCACCTATACAGAATTTGGGGTTAGGTTCTTTTAGTTGCAAAATTTAATTTAAAAGCAAATCAATCAATGACCTTGCACGTGTTTAGTTGGATAACAACAGCTGGTGCCTATATGCGCAAGGGGGTATTGACCTAGCATATTTCTTTCAGTTTTTTATTCGCAACAGATGTACCAGAGGAGTTCAAAGAGACAGTATTTTTAATTATTTTTTTTAAAATGCTTTAGCATATGATAAATAATAAAAAAGTGAATATTAATTATGAAACCTTTTCGGAAATATGTTTTATTTAGGATACATACTAACATAAAATAAAAATATATTAAAAACAAACAATAATTGAAGTAATTAAAAAATGGTGAACATTTTAAATTTGGTAATTATGCATTTAATTACTGTCAGAGTCTTTTTTAATACCAGTTGCTCAATTTATAAAAAAATAGAATGATTGAAAACCCCTTTAACACATACACCTAATGCCTTAAAAATCGTACGCATCGATTTACTTTATCATAATTTGTTCCACGACTATACAAGTAGAAAAATATGTTCTTACTGTATCGTGATGAATATCCCTGGAACGTTATTAGACGGGCATTCACCAAAAAAATAACAGAACACGCCTAGCGAGGTAAGGGGGCAAACAGCTACTGACAATTATTTTCTAATTCGTGCACGTACATATTTAAAATGCAAAATATGGCGTTACGTTATTGAACGCTATACAAAAAACCGCCGCAAACGCTATAGGAGGGTTGACTGTATAGTAAAAAAATGGACAGAGATTAAAAAATCTTAAATAATAATTAAAAATAAGATACGATTTTCAAGTAAATATAGCATAATTATTGAATGAAAATTTATTCATCTGTATAGCATTTGACATAAGAAAATTCATTACAAATAAGTGAAACAAAATTTTCCGACAGTGCTAAACTATGCCTAATTTTTCACAATATAATATATAATATATATACAGGCGGACCTCGACTTTCGCACATGATTGGTTCCTGAAAATGTTGCGAAAGTTAAATGTTCGAAAGTAGAGGGATGTAAAAAAAAAACACCAAAAATTGCACTTAACTACGTACATATACTAATATGTACTAAGTACATATTAAATAAAAATTATATCCTCTTAATAAACTTGTCAAGGGTTAGTTGTATTTTACTACTTTTTTTCTTTTCTTCATAGAGAGTTCTGTAACATACCGTACTACATAGTGATCGCCCTTTACGTGACTTGGAGATATGCGTTCTCCATTGGGATCACATTCTTTCCATAATATCTAAAAAAATATCTCGAGATGTAAAAAAGCTTCGTTCATGTTTTTTATTGGTGTTAAGGTCTTGATGATTTCTTCTGGTTCTTCTTCCTCACTTTCAATTTCCAGGCGAGTTTTATGAGTTCCTGATGCATTTCCTTATACCGCACAACAATTATTCTTTTCTTTGTGACGATTTATGTTAGACTTTATGCCGCCAAACTTCTTTTACTCTCTGTAAAGACACGTACTTTTCACTGCTGAAGCTACAATTGAATAAACAAACTACAGCATATTTGAAAGGGACTGAAGATTTCGTGAACATTAGATTTTTTTGTAACAAACGTCCTGAGGAATCGCTAAAAAAATGGCAATTATTACCGAAATTAATGGCAGGGCGACGTTTCTGTGTGTCCCTAATACGTATTTCTTTCAAACAACGCGCATATTCAAGATCGCGAATCATTAATGCATCTTATAATCATAATAGAAAAAAATCAATCAAAATATTTTCAGGCACGGATAATCCGCAAACGGATAATCCATGCACGATAATCGAGAGTACACTGTATACTTCCATCTCTACTAATCTTGGACAATGACGAAATAAAGTCTTTTGCAGCATCTTCATCCGCATCAGCTGATTCTCCAGTGAATTTAATATTGTGTAAAGAATACCTTGTTTTAAAATTTGAAAACGAGTCGTTACTTGCATGAAACACTGTGTTAGAATCTTCGTTTAGTCTAGCCTTCCAATCTTTATGCAAACTAAGAGCCTTAGCTTGAATCACTGAAGTACTCAGAGGATGTTTTCTTGATTTTGATTACTTATCCAATAACAGAAAGATTTCTCCATATCATCCATCACTATGCCATGCCTTTTGGAAACAATTTTTGAAAACAATGATTTTTCCAAAATGTGCGAAATAGCGAATTGTGCGAAAGTCGAATGTGCGAAAGTTGAGGTCCCGCCTGTATATATATATATATATATTTTAAAAAAACGTATTATTAAATATTTTGAAGTAAATTTTTGAATTATTATTATTTCATTCATATAATAAATAAATTATTTCTCATAGCCTTGCGAACGTAATGGCGACAAACACATACAATTATTTAATTATCCGCATAATAACGTACAATTTCATAAGACGACAATCTCGATTAGATCTTTAACGGAATAAAAGTTTCCGCATTGCCGCATAGGTCTTCCCGATGGAAAAATCCAAAAGACACGCATAACAAATGTCAATCTCGGTAAATATTGCACTTTCTTTTTTTCTCCTCTCTACCGCGAACGACTTTTATTTTCAACTGAACTAAATCCCAGGCTAATAATCCGAGATTATCTCTTACCTTTCACCGTCGGCCATTACTAAATACACGCTCGGTACTTTACGTGATATTATTTCCTCAAAGTGCACAATAAATTTCAATAAGTGCCATAATTGCGTGTACGTTACGTGAGATATCGTTTGTTACGTTCCAGAGCCGCGGGCTGATGGCGCTCTTTATTGAAATAATGGTGGGCTGGTTGGCTCACCCGCTTACCACGGTGGTATAACCGCACCTCGAACGTATTCCAATTTTTTGGGCCGCATTAAACAAACAATTTGTACGTAATAGTTGTTCGGGAGCAATTTGGGTGGAGGAATTACCACCGGGAAGTAATTGCTAGAATCTAGGAGCGGCTCGAACGAAAATCGGCAGCGGGTGGTCTAGAAATTATTTTTTTCAGTGTTTTTAATAGTTATAGTATTTATAAGCAGTAGTTGCTCATTAAATTGAAGACTGCATTTTTAATGCATAGTAATTTTGAATCAATTCACTTATTATGGCCGTAAATAATAATAATATAAGAAACTGACACGGTATTGAAAATCAATCCAAAATATGTACACAACATTATAGAAAAATATAAATCCATATTATAAAAATTACTACTGGAATAAATCTCCTGATTATTTTCGATCGCTAGGGCTTAAAACTTTCAAGCATTGTACTTTACAGGACACCGTTGATTCTTTCTGACAGACCTTTTATATTTTTACAGAAATTAGCTCCGATATCTCGTTTAACCAAAACACTGAACCAATGAGCGCATTTTTGGGGATGCAATTAATGCTGATATAATTCTCTGGGATTTTCAGTACCATAAAATCTGCAGTTTTGTTTCGTGATGTACACATTTATATGAAAATGAGCTTTATCAGTCAAAAGAAGAGTTGATTGACATGCCTAGTCGGTTAGAAGCTGAAGTATCATCGAGGATACTCTACCGTACAGATTCTATAGTTAATTTACAGAAAAACAGTGACATTTTAATGTTCCTGATATTTCAATATTAATCTTTCTTCGTAATAACAAAACCTTATGCATTTTATTTGTTACTTTATATCATACATAGCTATTTTAATCTCCAATAGATACTCAATAATCTAGAGAAAATATTAAAATTACAACTTCTTCAAACCCTTCAGTCTTTCAGTGGCTATCCTGAATAATAAACGTTCGGCAATTATCCTAAAAATGGATTAGGTATAGTTTTAAATTTCTTATTGAAAAAAGCTTTATATCCTCATATGTTTCCTTAACCCTTTGCACTCCAAAGGTTTTTTCAAAAAGTTTGTACCAGCTCCAAG
>JAGXCT010031641.1:1438-22773 GCA_022495035.1 Philopotamus ludificatus
CCGTGTTATGTAAATGGAGCGGCTATCATATAAACATACACTTATGTAAATGTATACTTAATATTTATTTTTTGCATAAAGAGGAATATTTTGCTGAAATAATTAAATTTTTCAGCATTACCATTGAATCTTAAGCAACACATTTATTTATAATCCTTACTTCGTTATCATTCCTAATTAAACCTTTAAAGAAAATAGTTAACAATTGGATACATTTGAATGTATATGTATACTTAATCATAAATTAAAGCTCCTTTTGCTGCAGCTGCAGGCTATTGCATATAAACATTTATTTAATAGTTTATAATTTAATAAGTAACAGCAACGACAGACTAGTTTTAGATGTCCACAAAATTTAATAGATTTGATAGAACCCCCAACAAATTCCAAACAGTTTTACGCCACAGAACCAGTATCCTCTGGGAAGGAAAACCCTAATTGATAAATGGTCGAGTTTCGATACTTTCGCTACTCTTCCTTCATTCTCATGATTAAAGAACTGCTATTGCGCGACAAGGTTAATAATCACTTGCAATTTATCACTTGTGGCGATAATAAACAGAGATTAGAATGAGTTCCGAAGCAAACCCCTTTCTACTTGCCTGGACAAAGTTGGGAGGGTAAAATCCGATACCAATAGTGGTAGTAAGATGCACGTCCAATCCCAGCAATAGTCAAGAGAGGGAAAACTCTGTTATCAAGACGGCTTGGATCTTCGCGGTATGGACACAAAAATCGAGCCCTCACCTCACGTGTGAGAGTCAGGTTCCTATTGCCTCGACTGCCATTCGAGAGTCTTGTAAGGCCCATACGCTCAGCGAGTGAGTGTCTCGTGGCTGGCAAATGACGATGATGAAATAATATAGCCTATGCCTGATTAGCTTGCGTTAGTCTTCATCTCATCTCATCCTGGAGCTACTATTTCTAATTTCTACATTTTTTGCGACTAGGTTTTCTCGGTCAATTGCTTTTGGTAGCAATTTTACTTCATTATTTTTATATTACTTGCTAGATCTTATTATTGTTTATAATTTTACTAACCTAGTTAATTATTTTTGAGATCAATAATTATTACCGCATATAACATCATCATCATTTGCCAGCCACAAGGCTCTCACTCGCTGAGGGAATGGGGCTTACCAAACTCTCGAATGGCATTCGAGGCCAAAGGAACCTAAGTCTCACACGTGACGAGAGGGCTTCCCTTTCGTGTCCATACCGCGAGGACCCAAGCCGTCTTGGTATGCGATTTTTTGTAAAGAGTTTCCCTCTCTTAGCCTTACTCGCATTAGACGTACATCTTCTACCTTGTTGGTATCGGATTTTACCTTCTCGACCATATCCAGGCAAGTATGAGGGGGTTTGTCTCGGTGTTCGTTTATTCTGTTCTCTAAGGCGTTATCTGCTTATAACGAGTCACGAGTGATAAGTAGCGAGCGACCACACACACACACACCTATATAGATATACACAGCATGCATATGCACATCTGACCAAAACGAGTCTCAAGTAGCCAGTCGCAAGTGATTATTAGCCCTGTCGCGCAATAGCAATCCTTTCATCATGGGAAAGACCTCCCTAGAAAGAAGATGAGATGGTGCTATCAAAGATCTAGACCAATTATTAATCAACAGATTAGGGTTTTCCTTCCCAGGGTATACTGGCTCAGTGGTGAAATAATTATTAATATATATATATAAGAAAAATACCCCTATTAAAATATTAAATTGCAATAATTTGCAGTCAACCCTCCTAAAGCGCTCCCTGCTATAGTGTCATATGTGACAGTCCCTTCTATAGGGCTCTTTTTGAGTCCGCCGTTTTCCACAAAGGGCTTATTATATTTTTTTGATCAAATTACATATTTCTTAAATATGCAATGCAATACAATCTAATCCCAAATTGTGTATTAGTGCCAAGTTTTCTATAGGGCGGATTTCTATAGCGTAATATAGGAGGGTTAATTATATTATACTGCAATTTTGCTATATGTTTTACTGAAACTGTGGTGGTAAACCTGGGACACGTGGGCATTTTGCCGGCATCCAAACCATTTAAAGTTGATATTTTATAACCTAATTAATGAATGGAGTTATTTAAATAAATAGCACACGTTTAAAGATTTGCCACTGCTGTATTACACTTGTCCCGAGAAAAAAAAACAGATATGATGCCTTAGCCTCCGTAATCGCCGAACATGGCATTGAGGTGGTAAAGACAGAAATAAAAAAAATGGCATTTAAATATTATCATTATATATGGAAAATGCTAATCTTCTACAAACAAACATTTTTTGAGGTTCTTAAATAAATTATTTAATTTTCCAAGAAATATACTAATAATTAAACAGATCAGCAAGATATTTATTTAGTTCATAGAATATAAAAATATGGTTGTAATACTTATTGCGAAATCTGCTGAAAACATGCCAGTTTCCTGCCAGTAATATTCAGTATTCCATCTGGCATTTTCCAAAGGCATACCCACACTCGGCCCCGGTACAAAAGTAAATATTCAATGGAGCGTTTGGGACCAATTATACGAACGGCACACCAAACTCTTTTGCATTATGTCTGTGTGAATGCTGTTTTCTTTGCGCATCTCAAAAGGGTAAACAGCTCGAGATGGAGCACAAGAAGAATGGGTTCGGTCCCGATTTCTGCTTCTTTTTTCGTTCGAAAGACCGAATATGAATAGAATCCGCGGATATCTCGGCAGATGGAAAGAGAGCGAGCGAGGGAGCGAGGCGGAGAAACGCAGAGATGAAAGATTACTAAGTCAAGTGAAAAACCTGTATACATCAAAAGCGTCTTTAATACGATGGGTAACCTTAGCCCTCGTCTCTCGTATTGATACTTTTTATATCGCGAGATATGAAAATTTTATGATCCCCCGTCAAAAGATTCGGCAATCCGACTAATTAGAAGAAAACCTTGCCGTTTACGTTTGTCAATCTGTTTTTAATGAAAGCGAAATAATTAATTTCGGCAACGAAACGTCAGAGAGGCTGAGCGATTATTGTTACAGCGCTGCTGTAAATGACCTCTCCATCTCCTTTGCAATCCACCTTGGTAATCACATTTCGCCGGAATCATGAGTCTTGAATAATTAACAAAATCGTTTCCTGCCCCTTATTCGAATCTCAAACGCGGCTCTGATTTACGATCGCATGCAAAAAAATGACTATTTTGCAATAAACGCACTCGGATAACCGACACGTATCGCCGAGATCCAAGGATCAGACGATGCGATAAATACCTACGAATATTTCGCATGCTTTACTGCAATAATCCTGAAATTCCGTCCATACTCACATTTAAATAGTTTTATTTCATTCATTTCGCTGAATAAATATTTGGCCACTGCGGTATGACCTCGGTAAATATATTTTCGTTTCCATCTAAAGTCAAAATCTACGTTTTGCATATTAGTTTTTCCTCGAAGCAAAATAAACATGTACATAGACAAACCTCGTTTAACACGGTCGATAGGTTAAAAATAAGCCGTGGTTTATGAAACAAAGAAAAGCTTAAAAACTTCTGGGTTATACTGTTAAAAAAAATATTGTACAAATCTCATTTGCTTTTTATATTTTATGGAATAAATCTCAGAATATTATTATATTTTTTTTCAGTATCTTAATCAAATTTTAAACCTCTATTTTTTCAATCAGTAATTCTTAAATTGTGTTACGCTAGTTTTACTAGCATTCATTCTATTTTCCGTTTAAAATATAAGATAAATATAATTTTGTTAGTTTTAATGACTTTATTGGTTTATTTATTATTTTTTAATTTATGAGATAAAATTAAATTTCAAAACCATTAAATACCCCAATAATTTATAATCTAATTTTTAATGTTAACTAATTATTTATTTAAATATAACCTACTAACGCCCGTGTATATTTTTGGTCTGAAGTTTTCCCATATATCTAGTCAGTAAACTTTGGTGTCTCTATAGCAGGGATGGCGAACGAGTACCCCGCGGGTCACTTCGTGACCCGCGTGTGAAGTTATCGAATCCGCTTGAATTTTTAGATATGATTGTAAAAAGCCTTCATTTAATAAAAAATAAAATGATTTTTATCTCTGCTACCATATCACTAAATGCCGCCACATCTTTAAAGAGCTAGAGTGTGATTAAGGCTATAATAGCGATACTCTTGCTTGTAAATTTAATGGTAATAAAACTTGTAAGCCTATATAATAAACCTATGTGAACCCGCCACATGGATTTAATAAAAAAAATATCAAATTTGACCCACTTGGGGAAAAAGGTTCGCCATCCCTGCTATAGAGTCTATAGCTTCAAATATTTTACATTTTAATTCAAAAATTTCACATAGATTCAGTATTTTCTCGGACTTTTACTAAAGTAGGAGGAATATAGAACATTAACCTATTGATTCCATATTATTTTTTTGCCTCAAATAAGTCCATATAACGTGTCACTTATTTTTGGCACATCCATTAAATAATTCGCAAACTATTTAACATTTCTGTTTTGCAAAAACTGTGTACTAATTTTAAGCAATGAGTTAGGTGGATTCTGGGAATAGTTCTCAAAACATTGCCGAACTGAAAAAATAGTCGAATATTCCCTTGTTTTCATTCATGGTTTTTACAAAATTTATATTCTAATTATTTTTTAGAACGTTAAAATTAAGTTATACAAAAAATAATGGTTTATTTATATATTTATTTGACTGCGATGGATAGATAGAATGACAGAATGATTCAATAGCATAATTTACTCATATAAAGATTTTTGATAAAGATTCTAAAGATTCTAAAGATGAAAGGGGAATAAGTCTCTCACACTAATATTCCCCTCGGTATCAAACTACATTTATTTTATTTTAATATTATTTCAGTTAGATTAAAATTTATATTATATAAATGGATTAAAGAATTACTACGTTTTTTTTCGTTTCTCCTATTGTTTCTGATACATGTTATGGCTGTTAAATGAACAACACATGTTCACTGTTTCTAACCTAATAACCGACTAATGATTTAGTCAAAACTATAGACAATGAGCATACAAATGCGATAGTAATTGTACGTAATAAATTGTATTATTTTTATGATATAAAATACTATAGACATTAATGGGTTAAAATGTCAAGAAGACCAAAAATATTTAAAATTAAGACACTTCTTTGAATTTTTTTTTCACTCATTTTAGTTTCATGAATCTGAAAAATAATGTTTAAAAAATCCAGAGAATGTGGCAGAATACTTTAACCTCACTTCGTATCTCTTCCCGTGATAACAAAAACGCGCTTATGTTTATTTCCTGATCTTTATTATCCTGGAATATTTCTAACTACTACTAACTATGGAGATGAGAATTTTATTGTTAAATTTTAATTCTATACAATCCTGAAATATTTTAGTTTATTTTATAGATATATCGTGTATCTATAGTTGACGCTCGCTGATTATATATAATGACGTTAACCTAAGAATTCCCTGAATTCATAGCTTTCGTCGGAGACCTATCCGACTACTAACTTAGCTCAGTCGTGGTTAACTTGCATTATCGAAGTAATATGCACGTTACCTACAGCCCATAAAACTGACTAATGTTTATATCATGTAAAAAACCATCTGTGTAGTAAAGAGTTACTGTATTAATATTATTATTAATAATAATAGTATTGTATTGAACTATTGTGAAAATAAATATTACAAAATATGTTCACCTTTTAGTTAAAAAAAATAGAAACACCGACGCAATCGTAAAAAATAGGCAATAAAATCTTTGTCTGATCGTGAATCACTGATTCGGCCTCACTTATCGCAATAAAACCCTATTGATTTTTTTAGCTAAATACAATATGTTTAAATATACAATATTACAATGCAAAATACGTAATATAAAACGAAAAGGTATAACAGAAGGACCCTTGGGTCTAAATGGTTAAGGGATATTCTGAATTAGGGTAATCTATTGTCTAAAATCTATAAATCATCGAAATCAAAATTAAAATCTGCGTACTGTTAGTTTATGACTACCTTAGCTAGCGATTACGTCTTAATAAAATGTCTGTTTTGGAGTTTATCATCTTATAATTTACAATAAATTAAAATAAATCCAACTCATATATTAAGGGTACGGAAATATATCCGTATGTTGTCTTATTTGACATCAGTCTCTCCTGAACACGGTGGAGTAAAAAAAATCTTTGCATGTGTTTTTTTTTTTATAGTTTTTTTCCTTGGCTTTCTTTTTTGTGTCATATATATTTATTTTATTTTTAAGAATAAAATGAACAAATCCGAAGCTATCGAAAAACGAAATACCTATTCCACCCCCGAAGCCCGGTCTCACCCTTCGCAAGATCCTTTTGCGTGTCTGGTGGGATATTCATGGAATTATCCTTTATGAGTTATTGAAACCAGGATAAACAATAACTGCAGTTTATTGTGACCAATTTAAAATGTTGAACGAAAAACTAAAAATAAAACGTCCGAGTTTAATGAACCGAAAAGAAGTGATTCTGTTACACCAGGGATTCCCAAAGTGTGAGCCGCGGTGTCGTCATAAGGGCGCCGCGTAATATTAAATAAAGCAATTCGGCAAATTTGTTGAAATTCCCAATTCTCAACATTTTTGCGCCATCCTTTTGCGTTCGATTTTCTCAAGAAGGTCATAAATTTTGAAAAAAATCTGATGTATTAAGGGAGCCGCGGAAAAATCTGATGTATTTAAGTGAGTCGTAAACCGAAAAAGATTGGGAACCTCTGTGTTACACGATAAGTCCTGAAGCATCGTCCATATTCACCAGATCTTGTTCCTTCAGATTGTTATCTTTTTGGGTCGATAGAATATTCGTTAAAGGACAAAAAATCTAAAGATCTGAAGGATGTTGAAAATCATATAAATACACATCAACTCCAAACTCTCAAGTTTTTACAGAAAGGGGAGTAAAAAATTGCCTGAAAGATGGCCATCAGTCTTAGATAACGAAGGAAATTATGTTTTGTAAGAATATTTGAATAAATCCTTTTAATTTAAAAAAAAAACAAATGGAATACTTTTCGGTACCCCTAAAATAAATGTATCAGAGGAACCGAAAAGTAATCAATTATTTTTGCTAGCGAAAAACATGTATTTATTAAAAAAAATCTTAAATAATAATCTACAAAATAATTTACATATTTTTCTAACACTTTTTGTCAGCGTAAAGGCAGTGGTTTGATTCCCTTTTTAAAAAACCTTTACCTTTTACCTATTAGCTCTAAGATTCAAGCAATTCATATTAGATAGTTCCAGAAAAACCCCACTACACAGAAACAAGGACCCACTTTATTCTTCTCCGGAAGAAAGCCATTGTTTTTTACGTACATGATTATTTTATAGCAACCACTTCTCATCTCCAGTTACAATTCGCTCGAAGAACGGATCGACTTCATACCGAGACAAAAGAGACGCGCAGATGGTACGCCGTTGATCTAGCGCCGTCTCCGTCAATTCATGGGAAACCCAAATTCCTTGCCTGTACAATTTTCCTATGCGACGAAGACGATCCTGAACTCTAGACCAGTTCTTCCCAATTACTTTCATGTCACGGCCCCCTATATCTGAAAGAATTAATTCCCGCTCTCCGCCCAAAAAAATATATTTTATAGTTTTATAAAGATTGTTTGGAAATATTACAATATATTATATTATTACAATTATAATATACATATTTATATTAAGCACAACATCGTTTTAAAACCTTTCCGCGAGTTAGCCATCGTACTTCATTATGATATAGTAAAACTCCGTGCACTGAATACATCTCATTGCATAAAATGCTAAAAATCTTGTTTCTAATTTATTCTTATTTTTTCTTATTTGTCCTTATGTTTTTCTTTTTATTCTTATTTTTTTCTTATCTATTCTGATTTTATTCTTATTTATTCTGATTTTATTCTTATTTATTCTGATTTTATTCTTATTTATTCTGATTTTATTCTTATTTATTCTGATTTTATTGTTATTTATTCTCGTTTTATTATTATTTTATTCTTATTTATTCTGATTTTATTCTTATTTATTCTTATTTTTTCTTAATTGTTCTTATTTTTTTTATATTTATTTTTATAAATGACAAAATTTGAAAATTCATTGAACAAAATACGCCGATGTCGCAAAAATATCACGAATCTCTCAAAAATTTAAGTTCGGCGCGCCCAACTCCGCCCACAGTGCGATTTCAGGATTTACTATTTTTTATTACTATTATTATTATTATTATTATTATACTTTATTATTATCATTATTATTATTATTATTATTATAGATTATTGTTATTAATATTATCACTATCCCTATTATTGTTAATATTATTATTACTATCGCCATTATCCGTTATTATTATTAAAAAGTATACGATTGTTATGTCTATATATATTATGTATTCTGTACTCATACGACAAATAAAAATAACGCACGTGGTGATAACTTTTGCCGCATGACAGTATCTATGGATTATGTTTAGGGCATACATTCATTCGTGGGAACCATTGTTGACGTCGAAAATTGTTGCTTTATTGCACTTAACCCATCAGTCACGGTGGCTCGAAATCAACGGCGTCATCCGAAGGGGGTCTATCAGAGACTCCAACCATTTCAAGTCGAGATGTTGATGAATTCTTCATTAATATCTTGAATATTTTTTTAAAATGGATTAATCTAGTCCTTTTGTTGTTGTTGAAAGTTCCCGTAAGCGCATGCGCTTACATCATCTTCTCGGTGTATATAAATATATTTTCATATGTGTTATTATTTAACAGACTTAAATATATATTAATATATTCCTTAAATATGCTATGTAGAAAAATATTCATATTCAATGAATATTTGTACTTTGTGCTGAATATTTTCGCGGCCCCTGCGAGAAATCCTGCGACCCCCCAGAGGGCCGCGGTCCATAATTTGGGAAGCACTGCTCTAGACCATGGACAGTCCATCTTAAATGACAATTCCTTAATTGTTTGACGAGGATCTAAAATCGTTATCTAATTTTTAGGGTCGTCCATTTTGAAACTGATGACACTTGTTTAGTTTCAGATTATCCCCGTAAGTATCAGTAATTTGCCGGTATTTATATAATGTCGTAAGTGTGCTTCTTCTAATAAGCATAAATATCTACTTAATAACAAAACTTACGTGTTTGCATGAGCTAATCGAAGAAATTTTGGTTACTTTTCGGTTCCCCCTATTATTATATTAATTTGTTAATTTTCTTTTGTTGCAGATTATATGCAGTCGCTATGCAAGAACCACTTCTTGCAGCAACTGTACCGCAAGATCGATGGCGCCGTCCTCTGGTCCCAGAACGAGAGGAAACTGGACTGCGTCATCACCTTCCAAACCCACTCCATCCTGCAGAGGTTCATGCTCCGATTCGACATGCTCCAGTTGGACTGCAACGATCACCTGCTGGTGTACGACGGCGCCCACGCCGTCGGAACGCACAAGGTTAATACCACACATTACCCCGCCACTCCGACACGAACTGCAACTGTTAAATCAATGCACGGCCGACGTTTCCGTGTAAGTCACGGGCTGTCGGAGTGGCCCGCTTCTGCAAAATTTCAAATTGCCTTCACGCTTGTCGCTGTCTCTTGTACCGGTTGCTCGCCGCCGCCGCACCGAGCGGAAACTTCTTCATTAAGTAAGCAATCCGGGGGGGGAAACTTTGCCATTAAAAAATAAACTAACCATCCAGACGAGATCGGATGCTAGATAAGTTTTTAATTAAAATAAAAATAGATCGGAAATAAAGACGGCGGAGCGCCAGCTTTATTTCTAATATAAACTTGAAACCCGATTAGCTCGGAGAGCGCAGTGACAATTCAGAGCTTAATATAATGCTAAAACTATAGTATTTTTTTAATATAATTTTAAATGCTTTATCTTCATCTTTATTAGAGGGTTCGTGACTCAGACCATGACGAGCCTTCACTGTCGCCGGTGATAGAAATCCAAACACAGTTTAGAGAACACACATCGACACATTTATTCACAAGACAACAATTTAAATGACAGATTTTAGGTTATGTCGGCGCAAAATTCACACATTATTATACCGACGTATACAGCCGTAAGCGTGCGGGGCGGGTCCGAATTCTGAGGATCTGCAGGTTCTCCTTTTTTGCGTCGTCTTGTATAAATTACTCGTGATACTCGTCAGTTAATGGTAAATAAATATTAAGGATACCCATAAGTAATGTCGTTTTTTCAATGCGCCATCTTTAAAATAGTCTCCTTCATCTGTTATGCAGTAATGACGTGTTATAAGTTTCTCTTGTGTAGCGGCTACCTGCTCGTGGCCTTTAGATACAAAAAATGGTTTCTTTAA
Source organism: Philopotamus ludificatus (assembly GCA_022495035.1). Lineage (NCBI taxonomy): Eukaryota > Metazoa > Arthropoda > Insecta > Trichoptera > Philopotamidae > Philopotamus > Philopotamus ludificatus. The sequence continues at coordinate 11,802 of JAGXCT010031641.1, forward strand.
CCCTCTGACGACAATGTATAGGTGTCCGTCGGAACAACATCTTTTCTCGATGGAATACTTTTTTCAATATCATTTGAAAAGAAAGCGACAGAGGGTACGAAGGATATTTGCGATTTACGGTGACATGTTGGATGTCAGGAAATGCCAACGATGGTTCAAAAAATTTAAAGCTGGTGATTTGTGTTTGGAAAACGAGCCTCAAAGTGGACGACCCGTCCAGGCGGATTATGCATCCTTGAATTGTGCAATCGAAGACGACCCGATGTTGACCATTAAAAAGTGATCGGAAAAAGTCGGTACATTCTGGTCCAGTACTCAGAGGATCCTAAAGAAGTTGGAAAAGACTCAAAAAGAAGGTATTTGGGCCCCACACGCATTCACGCGCGACCTCATGTTGCGAAATTGACGTGCGAAAAAATTCAGGATCTTGGATGAGTCACTCTGTTGCATCCTCCATACTCGCCGAATCTCGCACCATCTGATTGTTACTTATTTCGTTCTATAGGACATTTTCTAAAAGATCAAAATTTCAATTCCTTAGAACAGGTAAATACAGCCCTTTCAGACTATTTTCAGTCAAAACCCACAGAGTTTTGCAAGAAGGGCATGGATGATTTGAAAGAGAGGTGGCAGAAGGTTATAAATAGTATGGGAAATTATTTTTTATAACAAAAGTTAAATAAAGCATAAGAAAAATTTGTTTTGAATTTCATTGAAAAAAAACGACATTACTTATGGGTACCTCTAATATAATAAAAATAATACGGTGTAATTTTGTGACGAGCATCATGTTGCGCAGGCCTGGTCTCTTCTTCTTTGGTCAGCACCCTCGTGTCTGAGGATCGTGATCATTCTTGTTCCGAAGATTCTTGATTCTTGACGGTCTTCACTTGGTCGCTCCAGCTAGTGGGCGCCCTGCGTCCTTGTACATTTCCAAGCGCGACGAGCTTCTCCAGGCTATCGTTTCTTCTAGCGAGATACCCAAAGTATCTAAAAATCCTTTTGAGACTTATGGTCGAAATCCGGTCTTCTTTGTAGTTCCCCATTTCTTTTAGGACAGATAAGTGTGTGCGTTTAGTGATCCATAATATTCTCAGTAGACGTCGCCAGCACCACATTTCAAGGGCGTCAACTTATTTTTTCATGTTCTCCTTTATGGTCCAGGTGTCTACGCCATAAATAAAAATTTTGAGAATACCAGACTCTGCACTAAACGTTTTTTTGTCTTTTTGGATATCCCCTTTTTTTTCCAGGTCTAAGAACTTTAAAATTAAGTATGCTCCCTGCAGTCCCACCATACAGACTATTGGTATTGCTATCTGTCTCTTTGATAGTCATTTATTTTGGGGATCTTGGTTGCAATAAAGTACCCATTATTCATCTCCAGTTATCCAGTTAGTTATAATTATTGCAAACATAGTGTTCTGGATTCCATTTCCAAAAGATGTCCACGTGCGTTAATTCGACCCCCTTGATTCTCTTTACTTAGCATTTCCTCTGCTTTTCATCACTCGACTTTCTTAAAATATTTCTTAAACTATTTTTGACACTTCAGAACATTCAAAAAGTATTTTTAGTAGCAAGCGTTGCAGTCTCTTTTTCCAAAAAATGATAAATGATCAAATTTTGAATAAATTCTTCATTTGGTAAAAATTGATCCATTCTAAATTGGGTTGCTAAATTCGAGTTTTATAAAACACAATTCACAATTGGTAAGTGTGGTCCCCAAAATAACATAAAACCCTACTTGAAAGGGCGGCATTCGAAGCGCTGCTCATCCCTAAAAAGGGTCAACGACGAAAACGTCCATTCTTTTGAATACTCTCAACATATGATACATATATTAGGTTATTCGGAAAGAAATCTATTATTTAGCATACTGTTTTTTTTGGTTTCAGTTTCAGTCAAAACACGGTAAAGTAGTATATATTTTTAAAACAAATCATTTTTTATAATTTATAGTGAAATTGAGAAACCGATACCGAAGAAATTGGGACAAAGGTAGGAATTTGGTCCCAGCTATCAATAGCATTGTGCACCGTAATATCTTCTACTAGTGTTTCTGCCCTGGATCTGTCAAGGCTCTTATCGCTAGTATCTTCTATTTCATCTTCTTGTTCCTCAACGATTCCAGTTTTTCGAAAAATATATTTCTTTAGTTTCATCCCATGCCTTAACAGTGTAATGCATTACATCTAATATAGATACCTTAATTTTTTTGAGATCTTCTCGTCGTTCCAATTTTAATAATAATATTTATACCAAATTTCTGCTCCCTAATATTAAAATGCTCCGAAATAAAAAACGTTAAAGCAGATACTAAATATACGTTTCATTGTGTTGTTTAAATCCTTCGGAATGCCTTAATATTTTTCTAAGTTGAGTTTTTAGATTTTTATATATTTATTAAAAAAAAAATTAGAATAATTACGTAAAAAAATTATGTATACAGATTTATGATTGAATTTTTATTTGAATATACTTAAAATAAATTATTCAATAAAAAAATATGAGTAAATCACGTTTAATATGTACGTGAGTGCAATTTCATTTGCGTTTTCCATGAAAATCAATTTGTAATATTTTCCCCATAAAACTGATTTTCTTTTAAAAATTATATTTACATTCAATTTCGATTATGAGTGCCACAGGTGTGCTTTCGGCTTAACTTTCCCAAGCTTATGTATTGTGCAAATAACTTAAATATATAAAAAAAAAATACTTATATATTGAATGGGGATTTATCATAAAATGCGATACTAAATGTGCGTGTATAGATTTACATTTTCCTCCATACAAATATATATATATTAATCAGGCGGAATTAATAATAGCCCCGAAATTAAATAATGGCGCTTATAAATAAATACACTGAAATTTGTTAGCGATGGTAGAGAGTTATATGCGATGTGTCACGCGAACCTTGTCGTTTTTAATGTTCGCTAATTTCGGGTCATTAACATTTGTATAATGAAAACTAATCAATATCTCCGCCGCAATTTATTTCGCCATTTGTGATTTCAGGCCGATTTGTCGTGCAGAAACACCAAGCAGACGGTCGGCGCCATCTTCACCAGGACCAATTTCGTGACGCTGAAATACGTCACCGACAATTGGGGAACGGAATCCAACGGATTCAAGCTGGTCATCACTGCTGTTAAGGATCCAAGTGAGTGGAACAATTCGTTTTGTTTTGCCGTAATCATAATACGGGCGCGTATTTAGATTTAATTTGAGAGCGGATCGGCACGAGTGTAACGCTGCGAGGAAAAGCGAATTTTCATTTTCCCCGCTCCCCCCCCCCACATTCTGCCCGTATATTACGGTTGATGAATCCCTTTGCTGTTTAAACTGTGTGCATAATTAAAAATGTACAGTCGACATCATGAAAGCTAATTTTAACAAACGTGCTGACAAGCGCTGTTTTAAAAATAACAAAATAAATATTAATTAATTTTTCGGATGTTGAAATATTAACTAAAATTATATACACCTAGGCCTCGTATAACACGGTCATATGGTTAGATGAAAACATCGTGTAATACAAATCCGTGTTATACGAGGTTTGAAACTCGTACAAAATTAGGGTTTGCGTTCCAAAAAAATATCAAAGTTAGTTAATTTCATTTATTTTTTAAATAAATAATCGAAACAATAAACATTTACGTATTTATATATATATTAACATATAATAGATCAGTCATTCAACATCGCTATCACTTACAATTCCATATGTTCGACTATTTTTCGAGATCGGTTGTTAAGTTTCATCGTCAGAGGACTCCGGGTTATTTTTAGATTTAACCTTTAAAAATTCTGTAATAAGTAATTGTCTGCTTTTAGCGTATAAATCTTTACGTATATCGTTATAAGGGGCCAAGATATGTTGTAATTCCCTCCTGAACTTCAAACTTCTTTTCGATATAGGATCATTTTCTATAAGAAAATGTTCTAATGTATCGGCCAATCCCAAACCGTCATTTTTTTGTATTAAATTTGAATCGCTACTAGCTACTTCGCTGCAACTGCTTTCCGAGTCATTAATTGTCGTAGGCTCAGCCCACATTTTGACCAATTCTTCTTCATTCAACGTGCGATCCTCCAATATTTCTTTAATATCTTGAATATCCATATCATCAAATCCTTCTCCACCAACACCATGACAAATGTTAATTGTCTCTTGGTATTCAACTTCTATTATTGATACATTTTCAGCAGGTACTACTTCCACAGGGCCACAGCTTTTTCCAAAAAGAATTAATGAATAATAATAATAATTAATAAGAAGAAATAAGGAAAATATAAGAATAAATAATAATAAAATAAGAAAAAATGAGAATAAATAAGAAAAATATAAGAATACATAATAATAAAATAAGAAAAAATGAGAATAAATAAGAAAATATAAGAATAATCTCGTTTCGTCCGCTTTGAATATCTAATATGATTTGTGATGGCGCTATCCATGGACGTACAAATCAAGCATGTTAATTAATTTTTAATTATTGTTTTTTCTGAAACCGTGTTATACAAAAATACTTCACAATTAATCATGCCGTGTTATGTAAAACCGTGATTGATATCAAGATTCAAAATTAATCATGAATTATCAAAAATAATTTTCCATGTCGTTGAGCATTAGTATTCGGAGAAATTAAGTTTTTTCCTTTTCGTTTGTAATTATTAATAAAAAATAAATGCTAAGTGACTAATAATATTTATATATAGGTTAGGTTGGGTTGGGTTGGATTAGGTTAGGTTAGGTTAGGTTAGGTTAGGTTGGGCTGATTCTTAAAACAAACACCATCACTTAACTCGGTCTAGTTTACATGTAAACGACAAGTTAAAGTTTTAAAGAATCTCGCGCATGTACGACATGCGGCCACACCCGGGGCACGATTTGTATGCGCATGTACGTCATGCGCCTCGCACTAAAAGGGTTAAAAGTGTTATTCGAGAATAATGGGGTCCCAAATGTACCCCATCGGCAACGCTAGGTTAAGCTATCCCCAGAAGAAAATTCTAGTGTTATGCAGATATTTTTTTGCGGTTTCGCAATAACTTTCCACTACTCTATATTGGCAGGTGAGGTTCGTTGATGCTATCGGTTTTATTAAACGTTGTCTATGAATATCCTGAACAGATCCATTCGTTTCTTATCTTTTATCCTATTAATTCAGCATATTCTATTACTTTTTCTACACGTTTTCGGTAGAAATTGTGTTTAAAATTAAAATGAACCCTTTTATTTGTCACAGTGTTCTATAGAGAACACTCAGAGTATGATTGAAACGTAAACTTTTCTCATAACCACCGCGGATCTTCATATCATCCCTGATCCCGCTAGAAACTTTTTAATTGCAGAAATGCAACAATGCAGAAGTTTGCAATCGTCACAGCAGCTACACAGACAAACTGCATATTTAATATGCAATGCGACACAAGTTTGACACGTGCCACACGTACCACATGACTCATTTAGACCACGCCACAGTTGCATGCTGCTCACGTGCGCACTATACGGCTCGGCTATGAATCTGTTCCGGTTATTTCAGCTATTTGGGTCAAAGACTAAAGCTGCGTATAGCCATCGGCACAATGTGGCCAACCTCAAATGAAAACTGAGTTTTCCCGGAAAATAGGAAAATTTAAGGTTCTAACAGATTCATCATTTCATGAATGGGACCAATGTCCATTTTTAAAATAATATTATTTTTCTGTTAAATCAATTTATCACTTTCAGATTAATAAAATAGCTTAATTTAATCTCTATGTATAGAGAATCGCTCTGAAAAATAGCCGGCTTTCCCCTAAATTCCTCTACACCATAAAATCTCGACTGATATCCAGTTTATTGCCTATATCGAAACCCTTCAAGGTACTTATTTGCATACTTCCGCTGTTGACTGTCCGAAATTACGAAATTTATTAGACATTAAATTCGGCCATATAAAAGAACCGTTAAATCAGGGGATTTTAATAACATAAAAAATATGTTGAGCACCTGTCGACGTTTCTGCGAGTGTCGTTTAATCTGTTTTCAATTTTATCTTTTTTTATTTTAGAACACGGCTGCAAAGATTTCCGATGTAATCTTCGTGAGTTTTGCATCAGCGCCGATCTGATCTGCGACGGAGTCAACCACTGCGCAGACGGATCGGACGAAACGTCGAGTACCACATGCCAGAGTGAGTACAACTCTTTTAATATTAAATTATTTTATTATATAATTTGTGTTTGAAATTAGGGCGTATCGTTATTTAGTGACGTGGGCCAGGGTCGTGTCCGAGTAGGGACCCTCGCCGCGGGCATTGTTATTGAAATTACTTTATTCAGAAAACAAACCGTGATTTCAAATCTGATTTTTGCTGACATTTCGGCTTGACGTGGGATTTGAAACTTTAGGATTCTGTACACAAAATGGTATTTCAACAATTTGTACTTTTGATAATGCACAGGATGATCCAGAACTAATTTAAAAAATATCTTAAAATAATAAATATATGTTTCAGGATCATTTTGCATTCTGAAAAGCTTTCACAAAGCTGCTGATAATCAATTATCAGTCTCTTCGTAATATTATTGTTTTTTTTTCAGTGACGTACTTAAAGTGCAGAATAACAAGCTATTATTAAACCACTTACTACTCATCATTAAAACTGATACAATTAATTTTAAATATATTTTTATTTATTCTAGCGTGATGAAAAAATTAAAATCTATTTTTATAAAAATCTTTCGGTTTTAAATGGAAAAACAAAACTTTTCTCTTCTCTCATAACTCTTTTTCAGTTCGGCAATGGTTTTAAAACTTTCCCCAGTATTCACCCAACTTATTTGTAGCTTAAAATTAATATAGAGTATATTATTTAATTATTAAATTGTATTTTTTTTACTCTTATTGCTTAAGCGTCCTTGCTATTTCTGTAGTAGTATAATAATAAAGGATGACGTATCGAATATGCTCCTGATCGTCACATATGTTCTTTATAAAAAAACAGAAATGTTCGGAAGGAAGCTGAAATAAATTTAAAATTATTTGTAAAATAAATCATGGATTAATTGTTAAATATTTTAGATCCCTTTCACTTTAATGCTCATAATAATTAACACTTTATGAGCCGCAAGGTTTTACATAAAACCTAGCCTGGGGGCCGCATGCGTGTATCCATCTGTGGTAAAATAGTAGAATTACATTGTGCATCGTTATCAGAAAAAATGCCAAAAATATGGCTCTCACGCCAAAAGGCGTGAACGGCTCATAACGCTTGGCTACAAAATCACGCCAAAAGGCGTGAACGGCTCATAAAGTGTTATTCATCAATTAAATTATAACATGCATTTTTAATATTCCTTATCAATTTTCTTTGTTGTTTCCTATTTTCTTTTACTCTATTATAAAATATAGCAGAAAATTCTAAAATTATATTAAATCATAATAAATAAAATTCGTCGTTTTAATATTCCATTCGTATTTACAACGAAGACAAAATAGTGTTAAAAATGCGTTGTTTTGCAGTTTTTATCAAATATTTCTTTTATAAAATTGACTTATCTTTTACTGCATTATTATAATCATTTAAAAAATAAAAATAAAAGCAGTAACTAATCTATTACCTCATAATACCACAATTATTCTACAGTCAATGTATGAAGGGGGTATTACTAACGTCAAAGTGCATCATTATCAGTGGCGTACGGTGAATTAGATGTTGGGTGTGCGGAATGTGGAAAGTTTTTTTTTAAAAAAATATACCTTTTTTTAATGAATTTTATTATTAATTATACAATAATTCTATTTTTGCGACATAATCTTTTCAACTAATATCAATGGATAAAAAATACTCATAAAATTTTACGCATTTTACGATAGTTCCATTATTAAGAATCATTATAGAATCACTTTTGCCACAACAATTGAAGATATAGAGGAAGATCAGACATTAAGAGAATTTAGGAAAATTAGAACATGTCTCATGCAATAAAAAAAATTCTCAAAAATATGGTTATATATAATATATAATCATAAATTCTCAAAATGTTTAAATAAATATAAGGAAATAGAGAGAATAGACAACTTTATTGTACAATCGTCTAATTAAATATACAGACTATAAAGACATAATTTAACTTTTAGAAAATAATGTTGAGGAACTCAAACCATGATTTGATTGAGACTGAAGAAGACCCAGTTACTGGGAAATAAATTAAAGTGTTAAAAGAACTAGACACACTTGAAGAACTATTGAAGAAGTATAGCTGCAGTTTTTGCCCAAATCAGTGATGAAAAAAATAAATACATATAGACTCAGAATCCTAAAGATCTTCGAAGACACTGCACCTTATTCAGCAAGTACTCATCCTGAAAAACTTACCTGGATATTTTTATAAAAATAAAAATACCTCATCGCGACAATCGCTGAAAAAATACTACGAGTTGTATTAATTTAAACTGCATTTATAAATTTTAAATATTAATAATTATTTTGGGGAATCACTTTAATTTATTTAATGTGATTTTTTTTAAAATAATTTTATATGATCGATGATAATCGAGTTTCCAGAATACGAAACCTTTGGAATCCTTTTCAATTTAATTCAAAAGACGATGATACAGCATTTATACATCATAATAATAAAGGACTCGATGGTGGCTGAACTAAAAATTGTGCATTGTTCATTAGAAATAATTATTAGAAAATTAATTCATTTTCCGGTTGTATAATTCTATTGGAAATGATTTTTAATTCATTGGAGAATAATTTATGGAAAAAATGTAGACAATCGTAATTCATGTTTGCGAAACACATTGGCGGCAAAATTAAAAACAGCAACGCGGGTTTCGCGTCAAAGACAAAGTTGTCAAAGAATAATTCCGTTGCAAGATAAGGGGAGGCTGCGATGAGGCGATACGTTTAATCTTTGTTTAAGCGTTACTTCTTCCCTCGGCATTTGAAAAGATAAACAACTAAGAGTTTTAAAAGAAAATATAACTACAAGAAAATGAGGACGAAGAGAGAGAGTGAGAGAGAAAGGGAGCCGAGGGGAGATGTTTGTCTTTTGAGTAATTCCGTGTAACGCTGTGTTTTCCCTGGCCCCGGTGGAAATTGTACTCTATTCAATGAATGTTTTCATCAAACATTGCTCTCGTTTTGCTAAAATTTTGCACAACGGCCCGCCATTGTGCAGCGGTTTCGAAATATTCGTCCGCCTTTTGAAATGTATCAAAGAAATTCCTGTTTAGTATATCGTGCAAAAAATCTGTATTTTTTTTTAAATACAACTGATTTCAGCGACTAACGTATACAAGGGACAATAAGAGATGAAAATCCCTGCTACAAATCGATCTCTTGTCGTTGCTGTGTAAAATTATTATTTTAAATGTCATGAAAATCTGATTTATAATGTGCCCTTTTTTAATTCAAAGAGAGTATTTAATATGAGTACTGGACAACGTGACCTTTACCTTGTTTGCAAATTTTCCTTTTCATGCTTTTGCAATTTATAATACGTGCCTATTTACAAGGAGAAATATGTATTTACATACATATTCATTTTTAATTTATTCCTGTTTAATATGTACTCGGTTTTATTAAAAGCTCCCTTACTATAAAAAATGAGTTTTCCCACAAATCTAGATATTTTCTTTTGATTACTCCACTCACAATTTCTTGGTAACGATCACGCATGTTTTATCAGCATTTCTCCATAAAAGTCTAAAGAATAAATATTATAAATAATCATCATCTTTTTGTCTGCAATTGCGAAAAATAAAATAAAAACAATTTTCGCAGCTGTCGCCAGGAGCGATGTTTTTTCTCGCTCGCATCTGGTAAGATATGCCGAGTGCGAGTGAAACCGTGCGATTGACACGTGCCGCGAGAAATCTGAGTCTGCGGCATGTTTTAAGTCTGGGGCAGGGCATCGTCGAGTGTGCGTGCCATTAACGCTTCATATTGATTAGTAAAAAATCCTAAAGATCGACCAATTTATGAAGCATAATATGAATAAACTATTTTTATACTTAGAATAATCCTTTTTTTTTTTAAATCTATGAAAAATTCATCAACATGCTCGGAGTCGCTGACAAACCCCCTTCGGACGATGCGGTTGTTTTCGAGCCGCCGTGACGAATGGGTTAAATTAGAATTCAACAAGCCCAAGCCCAAAACTTGGCATTTCCCAAACTATTTTAATAATTTATCTATATCATATATAAGGTGTATCCAAAAGAATGGACGTTTTTGTAAATAAAAAAATATTTTTTTCCGGATATCTGGCAACATTTTAAAGCCTCTCTAATAAAAATTGAGAGTTTTTAATGCAAAATATTTTTATCGAAAATTTTACATTTTCTTTAAAAATGGATTATGTCCTTACAGTCCCACCATACAAAGGGTTTTTTGGGATGTTAGGTTTAGGGGTTTGTATTGCTACCTGACTCTTTGATCCATCGTTTTGCACGCTCTCATTTGGAGTATAGTACCCATTTTCACCTCCAGGTATCAAGTCTTGCAAAACCGTTAGACTTGCAATGCAGTATCCATTTCCAAGATGTTTTTGATCACTCGACTATGAGATCCAAGATTAATCGCAATCTTTTCAATAGATAAAGTTGATTTTCTTGCGATTTTAGCACTTGGTTTGTCTCGATCAGTCATCTTTGGGGGTTATTTCAATAAATAATAAAGCATCAGTCACAATTCACTCTTGGTAAGTTTTGTCACCCAAATAACACAAAACGGGACTTTAAGACAAATAAACGTCCATTTTTTTTAATACTCTAATTACCAACTTCATCAACTCTCTTATCATCTGAATCATTATCATACTTTTTTCGACGTTAATAAATCCTTAATAAATTCTCGCTAAAATATCAATAGACATCTGCTATTATTAACACTTTATGAGCCGTTCACGCCTTTTGGAGTGATTTTGTAGCCAAGCGTTATGAGCCGTTCACGCCTTTTGG
>JAGXCT010031642.1:0-29506 GCA_022495035.1 Philopotamus ludificatus
GCTCTGTGGTGAGAAATCCGTTAGAGACCAGATTTATTTATGCACACAAGGATATTTGTACACCAACAATACTTTAAAAATTAAGAAATTATAAAAATTACGAAACCAACTTAAATTTTACACAAAATATTAGGATACCAAAAAGAAATATATTATATTTTATATTTCTCTTGTCACTTGTGACTTGCCGACAACGCCTAGAGAAGATAAGTACATATATCTAGACAAACCCCCCTCCCACTTGCCTGGACACAGTCGGGAGGATAAAATCAGATACCAGCAGAGGTAGAAGATACACATCCAATGCCAAAAGAGGCTAGATAGGGAAAACTCTATAGAAAAACTGCATACGAAGACGGCTTTGGTACCCGGGGTATGGACACTAAGGGGGAGCCCTCACGCGTGAGACTCGTGTTCCTTTGGCCTCAACTACCATTCGAGAGTCTGGTAAGGCCCCCATACATTCAGTGAGTGAGTGTTTCGTGGCTGGCTAATGATGACAAAGATTAAAATGTTGTATCATAAATATTATTAAGGATAAAATGTTTAAGCTTCGAGGAACATGCCATACAATATTTGAATAAACAAATGATTATTTTCTATTCGTTACCCATAAAATTTTTGCAAACCTCACAAGTAATTTTAAAATGTACTTCTTAAAGAAAATCGAATGTGTTCAAGAAAATCATGAAAAAATGAGTTTTCATTGTATTTATATACAATTGCTTTTAAAACCGAAAGGAAATGTCCCAAATTTTTTTATCGTATCTTAATCTCTATCCTCGTTAAATCTTCCTATCTCAAGGCATGTGGCATCGACCACTACTACATAGAACTTTTTCATCCATTCAAGATTTAATCAAGTTTTCTTATTAAAAATGAAGCCAACGTGTACGCCCTGAATACAAATTACCACAAACTAGGTCAAATTAATTATATAAACGTATTTATATTCACTATGCGAAAAAACATATTAATATTTATTACAACTTTAGAATATATCCACAAATCTGATGAACGCGTCATTGGTGGGATTAGGAAACCGTGCAAGTTCCCAATATCATGTGCCATTACTAATCCCGTGGGATTTTCGTATGACGATATAAACTGCATATCATAATTTTGAATATTATGCTACATTGTGTGTGGAGCAGCTGCAGCTGTTTACGGAAGAGATTTTGCTTGAATCCTGGATCAAAATATAACTGCATATCAAAATATACAATAGAATAATTCAAATTAATTCGATCTACATATATTTAAATGCAAATAATTGCCGTACTTATATGTGTTAGCACGATAGAACAATACACAAAGGTTAAATCGAGTAGCAATTTGATTCGCATTACTCAAGAGAATAGTTTCGAGATATTGGAGAAATTAATGACACTCCACGTTAATTGTATTATTGTCAAGTATTGTCTTTGGTATTGCTCTCGGAATACATAATAAAATTATATAGCCGTTTTAATTATTTCGACATGAAACAATTTATATATGGCGTTAGGTCACGTATTAGTACTTAGGGGATGATGCTCTGGTTTAATTACCATGGATCCAGACAGTGAATTATATGCGATACGTGAATTATGCATATTAATTTAAAAAAAACTGACTTAAAGCGTTTCTAGTGACGCAGAAGTAAAGTATTCTCATAAAAGTATATAAATTTGGAAAATACAGAAATTTACAAGAATTTTTAATTCAAAGAACAAAGACTTTTCAGAGAACCGATAGAAAAATCAGAACATCATCAAAAATCAACATTACTTTCATGGAAAGAAATATGACAAGAAGTATCCTGAAGTATATTCCTTATCCATAAATAAAAAATGTTCGTATAATATGAGCAAAAGTATTAAAATTTCGACTTCTCATTATAATAATATAGGATATAAGGAAATAGTACATTTTCCTAAATTAAATTACCCTGTGATTTTGGTTTTACAACAATTTTTAACGAATTTCTAATACCAAATTTTCCTAAGATCTATTTATTATATTCTTATATTCTCGTAAATCGATATAGGTCCAAGATTTTTATTTTTCTCGAATAACTCTTTAATATGTATATTAATAAATCCTACATGTTACAAACTTTTTGTATTTGTCTAAAAAAGTCTAAAGAATAAATATTATAATGTATCATTGTCCGTTATTGTCTTAAATTGAGAAAAAAATAAAAACAACTTTAACAGCTTTAAGCAGGTTATAGTTCGCTATTTAAATTACTGAATTATTCATTTTAATAAGATCCTTAGGGCAGATTTATAGTTCAATTTTCATAAGGTACGAACGAAAGTTTCCTCTTTCGGAAGTATTCCACTACTATCGAAATTATATTTACTCTCTTCATCAATAACAAAGTTTTCAAAGCGCTTCTTGATAAGTTTTATCAGCATCTTCAATATTTCCAGTAAAAGAATTTTCATTTAGTCCAAATCCAAAATATCGACGAAATTATGAATCATATCATGACTAACTATTTTTATTCTTAGAATAATTAATTTTTAAAATAATGCTACAATATTGATGAAGAATTTATGAAGACGAATAAGATGAGGATGAAGATCATCTTTACAAAGGGTTTTTTAAAAAGACCAGCACAGTAATGTCAACAAAATCTCTCACTTCTGGAACTCATTTAGCTTTGAACTTCCGTTCAAAAATTCTTCCATCCATCCATGTTCCTTTTTAACTGTAACTATCAACTGGACGATTTTACAATCACCGAAAGTTTCTGAATGTGATACGTTCCTTAGACGTGTGCGTATCTAGACGCGATAATTTTTAATAAATATGAATTGAACTCATCCACGGATAAACCGCATACGGATAATCGGGAATATACTGTACTCCTCAATAAAAGCAAATTAATTTAATGGAGAATGTCGGTCGAAAAATAAGCAATCATCGCTATTCAATTTGCGTTTTACGCGTTGTTAAATATCTTACCTTTACCCTATCTAACGATAGGGTAAATTACATATTTTGAGGGTGTATAATTACATATTTGAATAAAATATATTCAAAGCACAATAATTGCCGTAAATGTGCCACTTTCTAGGACGATTCCTCGTCTTGGCATTGAAGGACCATCGTGTTCATAATTCATAATCGATTTTATAATTCGTTTTACCAAACGATGTCCACAATCTAATATTCATTAAATATATTATTATACATTAAATTATTAAAAATATTTATAAAATTAAATCTCAACATTTGCGTGAAGACGTGAATCAGACGTGAGGTGAATAGATGATAATTAAAATACAGTCAACCCTTCTATAACGTTCAGATAGAGACCACGCTATAGAAAGTTAGGGGTTGGCGTGGACGTGGACGTCGCAGAAGGGTAGTAGGCGTATAGGGATGATGCGATGGCTGCTGTGGTCAATGATGTCCTATATGGTGAAGGACATTCGCGTCGTCTTCATTGGTGTCGTATTACGGCAAAGAGAATCTTCGAGGACATGAGTGCGATGAGGAGGATTGCTGTCGTAATGTAACGATCAAATCTCTTTCTGCTTACGTCTTTGTTAAATATACACAAAGTGATCGTTTTTTACGAATATCCAGTTGGGTTGTCACTATATGACAAATGGCCTATTTATTGCATGAACCATAAATTGTAATGGGAAACAAAAGGCGGAGATATGGAACCCGGTCGTAACTGGTGATGGGTACGAGCCCTTGCAGGTATAGAAACTCACTAAAATGTGCTCTAATTTTTCTTATACGGGTGTTTAATAAATGATATCCACAGCAAGTTTGGTAAGGTTTTTGTTTCCATATAATTTTATTTATTCGGTGATAGTAAATGTAACAAAATAATTTTAGAATAAATTCAAAATATATATATGCTATTTTTTTGTATTTTTTTTATATTTATTGAACAGGTAAAATATTGTTTCTGATCTTTTATATTTTACTTAGAATAGATCATAAAGTATTGTAAATAAATTATTTGAAACCAATTTGACGAATAAGTCGTCAGTTCAGTCGCCGCCTTGGACATAAGTCGAAATGGTCATATTTTAAAATAATATACAAAAGACACTTTTATCTTTTGTATATATATACTATCTTGTGAATGAGCTTGTTTTCATTATTTATTTATTTATTTATTTGACTACGATGGATGAATGGCATAACAGAAAGATCTCAAAGCGCCATTCATCCATATTAAGATTTGATAAAGATTCGATAAACATTCTAAAGACTCTAAAGATGCAACGGGATTGAGACTCTCAAATAAATATTCCCCCAAGTTTCGAATTACGACATTGGTTAATTTTTAATATTATTTCAGTTGGATTGAAATTTATATTAATTGTTTTATATAAATATTTATTCAGCACAGGATATATGGCATTAAATTAATTAATTCCAACGCACCAAACTAACCACATAAATATTTTTTTTTAAATATGCGAAGGTAATGGGCGTCATACACCCCTTGGTCGATGTTATAAAGAATTCCCTGAATTCATAGTTTTCGTCGGACACCTATCCGAGTACTAACTTAGCTCAGTCACGGTTAACTTGTATTATCAAAATATATGTATGTTACCTACAAGCCATAACATTGACGAGACACCAGTGTTTTGCGAATTGAAAATCTCTCGGTGTTACATTTTTTTTTAAATCCATCATTAATTTGGGGAAAAGCTGCAGCTCTATCTATTGGCATAATTTTTTTTAGGTAGGTTTTTGAGTTTATCTAGTTCTTTCACCTCTTTTTATTCTAAAACGCGTTCTCAGTCAATCTCAATAGAGTCTTGGTTTGAGAGACATCAAAACATTAGTTAAAAAAAGTTTAATTACGCCTTCATTGTCAAACTTCTTCACAACTTCATTGCCAGATTAAGATGCTTAATCTCTTTTACTTCTTCATCTTTATTAAATTTAATATTTTTTATTATATTAATTATAATAATAATTAAGTTTAATTTCTTCATCGATATCTTTTTTAAAAAAAAGAATTATTCTGAGAATAGAAATAGTTATTCATAAATGAAAACACGCACTTGGCGATGCCCACCGAACCGACCGAGCTCTCGCAGCACGTATCAATCTCATGGTTTTACTCGAATTCGGTACATCGTACCGGATGCGAGTGAGAAAAAACATCGCGTCCGTGGCAACAGAAGCGATTATTGTTGTTTTTATTTTTTTTTCCGCAATTACGGACAATAAAGTTCAATAATTATTATAATATGTATTCTTTAGACTTTTTTTTAGACAAATACAAAAAAATTGTGCACTCATGCTTATTTACTATCTTATTTTTATCAGTCAGATATAGAAAAAATCCTGGTTCTCTTATTGTTTTACCTTTAGTCGTAAGTGCGAATAGTCTTTGAATGCAGTCAGTGAAGTCATATTTATTGTGCTGAAAAATAAGGAGAGAGTTTGTTAAGAAAAATCGCTTCATCATTATTCTAAGACGAGAATCGTGAAGCGAATTTTCGTTTTGTAGCCATAAAAGGTTTAAAGGGTTAATGCAAATTAAATTTACATCCAAAACAGTTGGGATCGTCAGCCTTTTTTTGTGTTTTTGATCATTCAGCTAGACATTTTCCAATTTTCGACCCTTTTACGTCAACGCAATTCGACTGCTCGATTGGACCACTATTTGGACTTCCGCAATTGCCCAATTTGATTTAATTTAAATATCGATCCGAGCCGAAAGACAAACAGGCGACCCATGATAGTCGCCCTGTGCACACAGACACTGCGGCTCTAATTCCATGTTTTGCTATCGGAGCACTAAAAATGTTTATGGCACACCTCCGCCACGACGGATATAGAACGGATAGCACGTCCCTTGTCCTCTTACCAAATCAGGTTACTCGCTGGAGATTAGGAGTCATGACCTGGATACGTGGCACAGACCGGACCAGTGCCACGGACGTGGAAGAAGCCACTCAAGTTGCTTCGTGTCATTCGGCCATCGATCCGGCCTCGCAGATTGGTAGTGGCGATAGTGGATGTCATCAAGATACATGTCATTCTGTGTTACCGATTCCGAAATATTGATCTATGTTAATTTAGGTCTGGTGAAATTTGGCCATCGTTAGGTATTAGCATATGGTGGTGGTTGATGGAGGTATCCATCGCTCTGCATATCAATTCATATATGTTATATTATTATTAAAAAAAATAGATTAAATTCAATCAGAAGCAATTTGATTTGAATTCTTGGATATTTTAAGTTAAGCATGATATATAGCTTAAAATAACAAAAAAATCAGAATAAACCAACAATTTCTGGAGAACTAATTGAATATTATCTTTAATCGAAGTTGCATATTTACTTCACATTTAGAAATAAATACAAAGCTATTTTCGAGTTTCACGCGCTTTTATTTACATCAACCCTTTACCGTCTAATTTTTATTTTATTTTTTTTTCACTTCTCGTTACTTCCAGATTAATTTACAGTTCTTAAATACTATGAAAAACAATGTAAGAGGTTTTTAGAGAAAATAACATTAAGTAGCTGTAGAAGGAGAAGTAATATAAATGGTTGTAATAATAATAACCAGGGCTTTGAACCGTTATTTTTTTTTGGTTTTCGTTTCGGTTCAATTAAAAAAAATATATCGGCCACCAAATAACTGAAAGAACAGATTTTTTTCGATTTATATCCCAATGATTATTTTTTAAATGGTTTTATTTCTATTAAAAAAAATTTGCAACATGTACCGAACCGAAATAAACCGATATTTTTTCGGTTCCACTCCGGATTTCGTTCCGACAAAAAATAAGTATTTTGGTTCCGTTTCGTTTCAAAGCCTTGATATAATTAATTATCAAGCACCCGCTGTTTTCAGGCGAAACTTACACCTAAACCCGCATCTTTTTATCGATCTTGCGAGGTTTTACTTTTGGCTCTACTTAAAAATGCCTAATGCTTTCTATTGGAATGAATTTGACCAAAAGTAGTATACGTATGGAATGCTACATATGATTAACCAAGTCTTAAGATAAGAAATAAAATTTTCAGGCAGTGAAAGTAGTGAATTCTTAATAGCTAGGCTGATAAAAAAAACAAATAGATATCTTTATGTAGTATGTAGGTAATTTTAGCTTTGTAATAAAGGATGTGACGGGTTGTATTACATAAATATTCCAAAAGTTATTTTGTTGAATGGATAAACAAAACCCTAAACTCGTTACGGTCGATGTAAGCACCGGAAGAGGATTTTCGATCCAAATAATCTTTTTATTTCAAGGACAGTTTTTTTAACCATAAATAAATACGCTATATCCTCTTTAAAATGGCATGCAAACCAATGGAATGAGCGCTGTGTTGAGTCGGAAAACTTAAAGAAACCTTTTGTATCGCATTAGATAACACGTTTCGTGTGAACCCGCGTTAGTGCGGGAGCGGGTGTTTACGGTTTACGAAAATTTCCGAGCTAACGCGGGACCGGGTCCTTGAGTGTTAATATAGTATATTTCGTACTAAATAAATTTCTATGGAAAATATAGTATTATGATAGCTGAAAAATATTATCTTTATAAAAAGTGGTATTATTTAGTTATTATTTTTATATTTATTTTAGAATTTTATTCCCAGCGGCTATTTATTTGAATATTCTATTCGTCTTCCACATTTAAATATAAATAACGGATTTTTATATTTGATGCCATTTTATTTTGATGAGTTTAATATTATAAATACGATATTAAAATTGTTGTTTTTGATAATCATCAGCTTTTTTTAGATTATTAATAATTTTAAAAGGACAATGAATCATGAAATTTTTTTTCAGTATTCAAATTGATATTATTTTATATTTAAATATAATAATAAAAAAATACACATGAAATCATCAATGAAAATGTCACAATTCACACATTTTCTTTCATTATCTCTATATTCTTTTATAGATCGTGTGATTGGTGTCTGAAAATAATTTTCCTTCTGTATTCACAAGACACGGTGTGTAAATATAAATATTGGCATTACGTCAAACGATTGTATGAAAAAATATGTATTTACCCAAACGATATATATTTTTCCATATACACTGATGGAAAACACGATGGCGTTGATTAGACGCCCGTTTATTTTCTTTTCATTCGGGCGCGACTGATAAATAAATAAACAAATACAATAATAATATTCGTTGAATAATAAATGAATTTAATTACTCGGGAGCGTCTGAAACGTCTGAAAAATTCATCAGCATTGACCCACATATGTGCGTTAATTCGATTTGTGCCACGTATTAGTTCTACAATCGAATCCGAATTAAATTGTAGAACTAAGCCGATAAAACTTGAATAATTAACAAATGATCTGACGTCAGTGCAAATTGGAGATTAAAAATTTTCTTTGAAAATTTTCCGGCGCTTTTAAATTTATTCGTTCATTTGAATGCTAGTGATAATTATTATTAATTATATCTCACCTGCGAATTAGAAAATTCCGCAGATATTTCAACGAGGAATTTGCGGCATCACAACTATGAACTTGGGAATATTCAGACTTTGATAAAATTTAATAATTGTATTAATATTTATTATAGCATAACATTATATTGTACTCTGCGTATAATCCTTGAAGTCATCTATGATATTATTACAATTTCAAGAGACTTAATTAAGAGTTAATTGATTTGAAATAATAAAAATAAAAAATAATATCCAAACCTTAATATCCGTCTTTCAGCTTCATATCAAGTATCTAATTAGCAGTGGCGGATTTATCCTTAGGCGCATAAGGCCCGCTCCTGGGGCCTCAGTTAATTCAGAAGACCCTAAAGAATTATTTAAATATTTTAGCGGTATTCTCTAAATTATATTGACTAATGAATAAAGTCAGTTACGCCTCTGACTGTTCCGCAGATCATGATCTATGGATTCAGGCGCGTAACTACATTAACCTTTACTACTCTGGATAAAAAAAAAAAAATATATATATATTTTGGAAAACAGAATCAAAAACATATATAATATTGTATTTGATTTGTGATTAAATATTTTTTTCAAATGTGTATTACCGTGATTATGGAATGAAATTGTGGTTCACTTTAAATATTTGGTTTTTTCATAACTAGCCATTTTTTTTATTGGTCATTATGGTCCACGTTAAATGTGCTTTTAGTTTCAATAATTCGTCGGAAAGTGGAAGACTGGTGTAAAATCTGTCGGTATACACATGATAACCCTCAGCTTCTGAAATTGTTTGCAAAAGGTTATATAATTGCAAAAGATTCTGGATGTAAACTACAGGTCAATAGTAAGTTTTTCAGTCGTAAGCGAGCCGTAATAAGGTATGAATGAATATATATAGCCACTACTAGAATCAGCCAATATATAATTAGAGTTGGCTTATTGGGATTATATGTCATCAAACAATTTTTTCCTTTAAAATTTACAATAAATTCGTCAACCACTATTTGTTTTCCAGGAAATAGGTGTTCTTTAAATTTTTCGTCTAAAAGTTTCATGTAAAAATCAACTTTATTTATTCTATTTTGAAGACTAGGTTCCTCGCGATTGATATCTTGGTTGTATGCAAACGTAACATCCAAAAGATTTGTAAAAAACGTTCTCTTTTAAAGATCGTTCTAAAAAATGGCGAAGGCGCCACGAATGCAGTCGAGAAAAATCTTGCAGGTTTACATTTAAAATCTCACCCAAAAATGCTTTAAATTCCGTATTACTTATATCTTTCCATGACTTCCACGTCGAACGTTGTTAGGATTGATTTTTCCTATTTTACCGTTTGCATACAAATTCGTTTCATAAACCATTTTACTAATCAATTGTTTGTTGTAAAATAATTGGAAATAATCACAAAACTTTCATCATTTCTATTATTCTCCATAGTTTATTATTTAATTATAAACACTATTTCAGCGGTTTTACAGTTTCACTATTTTTATTAAATAATTATAAATGTGACGGAATTTAAAAAAAATAGTTCCACAAATACAAAAATCAGGGTCACAGTACGAAGGAGGAGCTTCGGACAACCTTTCCGATATGAAGAAACCGACTGACTGCTCCAAAAATATTGGGATATGAAATATATCGATAAATGCACACATATTTCTGAGAATTTATTACGCGCAACTATAAATATAAATAAAAAAAATGGTGGGTTATTCCACATGTTGCAACCCTTTTCTATATTTAGAGTCAATAATGCCAAGGTACAATTTACCGCTGTGAAATCGACGCGCAAACTTATTCCGTCTTTGGGCCATAACTGCTGGCCTTCAGAGTGGAAAAGGTTAAAGCAAAACGATGCAAGACACCAGGCCCCTCGGTATACAGCCCTGTAGTCCACGATCCTCGGAGGGCCCCTGATTAGTATTATAAAAACTAAAAGTTTAATTTTGTTTTTGTTTCTGTCTTTTTACATAAATTGATGTGAAATTAATCATGAATCCAAAACATTGCAAATTGAGTGAAAAAAATGCGCGTAAAATGCACATTGTAAGGTGTAGGAGTAGTGAAAATATGAGGGGGGCCTCAGCATTGAATTGCCTGGGGCCTCTCAAGTGCTATGCTCATGAAAATGTTTTCTACGCCACTTTAAATAAATACTCTAAATAAATAAATCGCCACGGTATACGAGTAGATATCACTGAAAAAAAATCAAATCAGATATAAATTTAAGATTTACATTGAAATTTCTATAATAAATAAAAGGCAGGTACCTAACAATAATTTTTTTAATAAAAAATATTACAAAACGTCATAGTTATTACATATCACTTTTTTTTATTTATTAAAGTCGGTGATGTTTTTGGGGGGCCTTCGTATGCCGCTGGGGGGTTTTCTTAGTATTGGATTCTGGCGCACGGGATCGGCCGGCGGGGTTTTCTTAATTTTAGTCTTCGGGTCGGGGCACCCCTTCATGTGCTTTTCGAAATGGAATTTCCCAATCAGTCGCGCGTGGCACCTGTGACATTTGAAGATCAGCGGTCTCAAGTGTTTCGCCTTCACATGAGCTTCCAATTCGTTCTTGCTCTTCGCTACTTTAGAGCAGTGTTTACAGTTCAACGAATCGTCCCTTTCGGCCGGATCACTATCGCTGACATTTTGGTTATTTTTATTATTATATATTTTGCAATTGTTCGGTTTAGAAAATTCATAGTATTCGTCTGAGTAGTCGAAAATCAAATTATTCAACGATGGCATGTTGTTGATTTGGTTCGGATTGCTGTCTGATAAACTCTGATCCGAACTGTTGGGAATTGATGAGCTTTCCGAAGATGATCCTCCATTGTCTACACTTCGCCTGCGTTGAAATTTTCTGGTTTTTTCGTTCCAATATGAATTACTACAAGCCGTGCCGCCGGATTTGCAAGGTTGATTGTTATTATTTTCGACATCACTTTCGGTGTTATTTGTGTGTGCTTTCGAATAATATATATGCTTTTTGATTAGGGCATCCTTCTTTTTATCATAATCATAGTAGGTTTTTTCTCTTGATGATTTATCTGCTGTCTTATCTATTTTATTTCCACTGTCTCTTTTGTAAGACGATATTCTAAGCTTTGGTCCCCATCTTGTTTTTTTAATTTTTGTTGATGGTCTACCGTCTTTTTCGTGTGAGAAGGGTGATCTATCGTGTACTTCTGAATCATCATTGATTGAACTTGAATCATACTTTTTACTTTGATTATTGTCATTTAGTGTAATTTTCGGATTTTTATTTGCGTCATCTCCTTTTTTAGAATGCTGCCCAATGTCTTGATTTTTTTGAGACTGTTTATATTTATTTAAATCATCTGAATTCGAGTACATAGATCTATTGTCTTCTGAGAAGCTATCAATATCGTTATTTCCGAATTTTAATTCGTTTAACGCAGCAATAAACTCTGCATTTGGTTCTAGTATTTGCGTTACAGCTGAACCGTTGCTATTTTCTATATGATAATCGATTTCGGAGATTTGATCGTGATTAGAAGAATTTGAACCGATTTGATGTTTTGAATTATTCCTCACTTCATTACATTCATTTTTTGTTCTATGCTGATTTTCAATTGAATTTTTCACATTTTCTTCTACACTCGGGAAAGAATTATTTTTTACATAGAAATCCCCATTTTTATTATCAATTGATTTTCCATCAGATTTATTAATTACAAATATTGGAGGGGAGTAAGAATCAGAACCAATAGAATTGCCGTTCATACTGTTACTCGAGATTACAGAACAATCTTTGTTGGATTCATTGTCGATCGACACTTCCGTAGTTATTTTTTCTGGTAGATTAATTTGATTACTTGGCAAATCAATATTTTTTTGTTGATCTATCAGTTTTGTATTTGGTTGATCACGTAAAGAGTCTTTCGGATGATTATTTAATACAGCGGTTATAATTCTTTCATCCGGATTTATCACAGTGTCGAATAATACAGGATTTTTGGATGACTTAGCAATGTCGTCAATATTTTTATTCAAACTTCTTGAATCTGAATCGCTCATCTCAGTACTGTGATTCGCGCTTGAAAGATTTAATTCGTCGTTAAAATTTTGAATAGTTAAACATTTTGGGGGAAAGTCGTCTTCGCCATTCAAATTTCTCACTTGAATTTTTCTTGAAGAATTTTCGGGAAAAACATCTTCGATTGATTTACTTACATTGTCATTTAAACGGCGAGATTTATTAAACAATTCGCAGTCATCCATGTCTATTTCAGGCTCTTTAGAAAGATTTTGAACAGACAGCATGTTATTAATATTTTTATCAGAAGTTAAAATGTTGCGAACTAAGATGTGATTATTTTTTTCAGTGTCATGCATTGTATTTGCATCCGTCGATTGTTTATCCAATTCTCTTTGTGCAAAAATTTTTACAGGATTATCATTAAAAGGAGGACAAGACACGTTATTTTCCTGCGGTTCAGAATCTTTAGATCCTGCAATATTTGGAGTATTGGAATTATTTTGATCAATATTTGTTTTTTCTGCTTGTCCAAAGTTCTGCATATTATTTTTAATTTCAATCGGACGAGTTTCTTTTGTATTATTCTCTTTTGGTGCGATATCATTTAAAGATTTATTAATAATTACAGAATGTGAATGATTTTCAACAATACTTGTTTCTCTGTTGGGCATCATAATTTGTCTTTGCCGCTCTGGTTGTGCAAAATTTGCCACATTATTTTCATTAATAACCGGATGAGTTTCTTTTGTATTATTCTCTTTTGGTGTGAGATCATTTGAAGATTTATTAATAATTACAGAATGTGAATGATTTTCAACAATACTTGTTTCTCTGTTGGGCATCATAATTTGTCTTTGCCGCTCTGGTTGTGCAAAATTTGCCACATTATTTTCATTAATAACCGGATGAGTTTCTTTTGTATTATTCTCTTTTGGTGTGAGATCATTTGAAGATTTATTAATAATTACAGAATGTGAATGATTTTCAACAATACTTGTTTCTCTGTTGGGCATCATAATTTGTCTTTGCCGCTCTGGTTGTGCAAAATTTGCCACATTATTTTCATTAATAACCGGATGAGTTTCTTTTGTATTATTCTCTTTTGGTGTGAGATTATTTGAAGATTTATTAATAATAACAGAATGTGGATGATTTTTAACAGTATTTCTTTCTGTGTTGCTCATTATCATTTGTCTGAACCGCTCTGGCAGTCCTAAATTTAGCATAGTATCTTTAATAATATCCGGAGTAGTTTCATTTATATTATTCTCTTGTAGGGTAGGATTATTTGAAAATTTATTCATAATTACAGAATGTGAATGATTTTGAACATTATTTGTTTCTCTGATGCGCATCATTATTTGTCTATGAAGCTTTAGTTGTGCAAAATTTGCCACACTATTTTCATTAATAACCGGACGGGTTTCTCTTGTATTGCTCTCTTGTGGTTTGAGATTATTTTGAGATTTATCGGTAATCACAGAATGAGTATGATTTCGAACGATATTTGTTTCTCTGTTACGCATCATTATTTGTCTGTGCCGCTCTAGTTGTGCAAAATTCGCCACACTATTTTCACTAATAACCGGATGAGTTTCTCTTGTATTGCTCTCTTGTGGTTTGAGATTATTTTGAGATTTATCGGTAATAACAGAATGTGGATGATTTTGAATAATATTGGTATCTCTGTTGCGCATCATAATTTGTATTTGCCGCTCTGGTTGTGCACAATTTGCCAAATTATTTTCATTAATAACCTGATGAGTTTCTCTTGTATTGCTCTCTTGTGGTTTGAGATTATTTTGAGATTGATCGGTAATCACAGAATGTGGATGATTTTGAACAATATTTGTTTCTCTGTTGCGCATCATAATTTGTCTTTGCTGCGCTGGTTGTACACAATTTGCCACATTATTTTCATTAATAACCGGACGAGTTTCTCTTGTATTGCTCTCTTGTGGTTTGAGATTATTTTGAGATTTATCGGTAATAACAGAATGTGGATGATTTCGACCAATATTTGTATCTCTGTTGCGTATCATAATTTGTCTTTGCTGCTCTGGTTGTGCAAAATTTGCTACAATATGTTCGTTAAAAACCGGACGAGTTTCTCTTTCATTATTCTCGTGCAATATTAGGGGATTATTTGATGATATTATGGTACTCGCATTATTGAGTTGATTTTGAACACTGATTGTTTCTGTGTTATTATTTTTTAATTTATTCATGTTCTTTAATTGTAGCTGCCTTTTTCGTTGTACGTAATTTTGCGGAATAGTTTCATTGACAATTTGAGGCGTCTCTCTTAAGGTATTTTCTTGCGGATTAATATTTGAATATACGTTGGTTGCGGAATTATAATGATTAAAAATAGTATTTTTTTCTATATTACGCAACATTAGTTGTCTGTGCCACTCTAGTTGTGCAAAATTCGGAACAGTATTTCCATTAACGCCCGAATGAAATTCTGTTGCGTTATCACCATACGTTCCTGGATTTGGAGGTATGGTGGAAATTGCAGAAATTTGATGATATTTCGCATTGTTTATTTCTGTGTTGCGTATCATAATCTGTCTGTTCCACTCGCCGGGATGAGAATCTGGTGCGTTATTTTTGTTTTGTTTTTGTTTTTTTGGAGGCATTTTTTTAGTTTTAGAATTCTGACGACTTGGAACAACATTTGTTTTTATATTGATCTTCTTTATTTTGTTAACCTCGGTTTGCTTACGCCCCTTTGTTTGTGGCTCATTTAAATGATTACCGTGCTGTCTAGAATTTGGAGATATGCTGGTAATTGCAGGATTTTGATGATATCGTGCATTGATTTCTTCTGTGTTGAGGATCATCATCTGTCTGGTCCATTCTGGTGGTGTAAAGTTTTGCGCAGTATTTCTAATAATAACCGGACGAGATTCTGATGCGATAAATTCATGTGACCTGGGATTTGATGATATGCTGGTAATTGCAGGATTTTGGTGAAATCGCGCATTGCTAGTTTCTGTGTTGCGTATCATCATCTGTTTGGTCCATTCTGGTGGTGCAAAGTTTTCTACAGTATTTTCATTAACGCCCGGATGAAATTCTATTGCGTTATCTCCATACGTTCCGGGGTTTAGAGGTATTGTTGAAATTGCAGAATTTTGATGATATATCGCATTGTTCATTTTGGTGTTGCGTATCATCTGTCTATTCCACTCGTCGGGATGAGATTCTGGTGCATTATCTTTGTTTTGTTTTTGATTTTTTGGAGGCAGTTTTTTAGTTTTAGAATTCTGACGACTTGAAGCATTTGTTTTTGTATTGACCTTCTTTATTTTGTTACCCTCGATTTGCTTAAGCCCCGTTGTTTGTGCAACATTTTGCATAGTGGTTTTTGAAGATGCTAGACGTGACTCATTCAAATTATTACTGTGCTGTCTAGAATTTGAAGATATGCTGGTAATTGCAGGAATTGGATGATATAGTGCATTGATTTCTTCGGTGTTGTGAATCATCATCTCTCTGGTCCATTCTGGTGGTGCAAAATTTTGCGCAGTATTTCTAATAATAACCGGACGAGATTCTGTTGCGATAAATTCATGTGACCTGGGATTTGGTGATATGCTGGTAATTGCAGGATTTTGGTGAAATCGCGCATTGCTAGTTTCTGTGTTGCGTATCATCATCTGTCTGCGCCATTCTGGCGGTGCAGGGTATTGCGCAGTATTTCCAATAATAACCGGATGAGATTCTGTTGCGATAAATTCATTTGGCTTGGGATTTGGGAGTATGCTGGTAATTGCAGGATTTTGGTGACATTGCGCATTGTTTGCTTCTGTGTTGGGTCTCATCAGGCTATCCCATTCTGGCGGTGCAAAGTTTTGCGCAGTATTTTCAATAACGCCCGGATTTGACTTTCTTACAATTTTTTTGTGTGGGTTGGGATCTTTTCGAGCTATTTTTCTAGTTTTAAAATTTTGAGAAGTTTGAACATCAAGATTTTTTTTATTGTGCATCATCAATCTATGCGCCTCGAACGTTTGTATATCCCTCTCTGTTTGTACAAGATTTGTCAATTTATTAATTTCCGTAAGTATTGGACCAGACTCACTTGCCAGTTTAGAAGTATCATGGTGTCTAAGACTTGGAGATATGCTGGTAGTTGTAGAGTTTTGATCTCTATTTTCTTCTGTGTTTCGTATTGTCAAACTATTTGCATCCAATCCTTTGCCGCATTGTGAATGTGGAAAATTTTGCATATTGCGATTGGATTTTGCAATAACTGGTCTTGCGTTATTTTCGTGCTTTCTGGGATTCGGAGATACGCTGGGAACTGCAGAATTTTGAGAAGTATTTGCATCTTCATTGCGTATTACCGGTCCAATGGCGACTCTCAATTGGCTCGGCTCATTTGATTGGGTAAATTTTTGCACAATATTATTGTCAGCAATCAGTTGAGATTTTTTATGATGTTTTACACAGCAATTAAGAATAATTGGAGATATATTAGTATTTACAATGTTTGAATGTTTACTTGTATCTATATTGTTTTCTGGGTTAGGCATCATCGATCCATTCGTAACCATCATGCGCTTATACCATTCTGATTGTGATAAATTTTGGTCATTGTAATAATATCCGTACATTGCACATCGTTCTAGATACCAATTATATCGATATCTACTAATTTCCTCATCCTCTTCAGAACTATTTTCAACAATATCAATATCAGCGTCTTCTTCGCTTTCTTTGTTCGTTTCTGAATTGTTCGTATTTTCATGTAATTGATTTACATCAGCAATATTTAAATGGGAAGGATTCGTTGGCAAGCTTGTAGTTATATCCGATGATGGTGGATTTTCTGGAGTCTGAGGTTTTTGCACGGATTTATTTATTTCTATATTATTGCTTTTTCGATTCTTCTCCATGATCTGTCTCATTATTTCTGGATGCACGAATTTCGGGCCTGTTGCAATTTTTGCAGCCACTTCGTTCGTTTCTTTGGTTGATTTGGGATTAGGTGTAGAGACTTTAGCATTATTTCTTGATTCGTATAACAATGTATTATTTATTTCTGACGATTTTTGCAATTCATTGCCTCGACTATTTAAAAGAATATTTCTTTCGTGCTTTTCCAGAACCTTTTCTCCATGAAAATTTCTACTCAAAGTTGGGACACTCTCAATAGTATTATTTTTTGATATTGGTGTATGAGTTTCGTCTTTATTGAAATATTCAGGCGCACTTAGTGTCGATTCATTACTTGAGAAACCTTGAGGTATTTTCATAGTTTTAAGGATATTTGATTCTTGATTTTTTACTTGGTCTCTTTCTAAATCCGGTCGCTTAGAAATACTCGAATCAACGCTGGAATCCTTCTGAGTTTTTGCGGCATCATTTTTAAGAGCATTTTCTGTATTGTCTGAATTAGGATTCGTCATTGATTGTTTATTAGCGGAAAGATCATGACAAATACCGCCAATGCGAACTGGAACGATGGGAGTAGGCTTTAACTTTTTTACTGAATTGAAGATAATTTTTTCATATTCTCTATGGTATATTCTATGATCGTATTTATTTACATCGAAAACGCTATAGTCTGTGGTACCCTGTGCTGGTAAAAATGTTCTTGCTTCAGAACTTTGAGTATTATTCGAAACATTTTCGCCATTTGTCTCAGATATTTTTGAATTATCCTCAGCTGCAACTGTTTCTACTAATGATTGTTCGTTTAAAATTATTTTCTTTGGTTCTTCTGAATTTCTATCAATCAAATTATTATCATTTATTTTTCTAGTCTTATTTAGAGTCGTTCCATCGACGCTATTAGGTAAATAATAAGGACCATTTGAGACTTCGGAACTGTCGCACGATTTTCTTTTTTCGCTAATTTTGATACGCACTCCTCTTTTCACAACAATCGGTTTGGGATTATTATTGGCAACTTTATTTGGATTAACGTTTTCTTCATTGCTAGAATCGCAGCGATTTTCTAGATTATTTGAAATATTTGATTGGAAATTAACGTCATTTTTCAGACTGTTTGCTAAAACTTGTTTGAGAATGTAACTGTTTAAATCTTTTTTATTCATAGTGCTTCTAAAATATTCGTTGGACACGTGTTCATTGGCATCACTCGGTTGATACGATCCAGTCTGTTTTTCAATATCTAGGATTAGACTTTCAAGATTTTCGTGTAAAGTGTTCACCAAATTATTGTTTTGAGTGTCTTTATCATTTGATATAGATTCTTTGGGTTCCAAAAATAAATTAAAATCCTTATATTTTAACAACAAAGCTTCCGTATACTCTGAATAAATAGTTTGTTCTATACAATCCGGCAGTGAATTGACATCTAGATTATTCAGAGTTTGGAGATTTCGGGTCGTATTCACATCTTGAATCGTTGTATGATCATTTTGCATAATTGCCGGATTAGCATCTGTATGTTGATTCTGTATATTAACAGGATTGATTGAACTATCTCCAGTATTCGTATTGCTTTGAATCATAGGATTCGTTTTATACGTCATTAGATCTGTTTTAGAGTTCATATGATTGTTTTTGCAATCCATAGGATTCATTTTATATTTTGATATGTTTTAGAAAAGTTTTAATGATAGAAAATATCTGAAAAATAAAATATATATCTTTAATTACTAACATTAATACAAATACAAAAAAATATATTAGAGGTTAGTTAGTGTCTAAGCTACGACGAAAGAAATATATCTGAATTTATTTATATATCCAGTATTTTTTTCTTTATCTGTGAAGCATAATATATCCAACCCCAAACCTGACGAATAACATATACTCATTTATTTTAAAAATACTATAAAGCAATTAAGGCTGTTACCAATCATGTGGTAACAGTACGTAGATGTTAATTTTGGTTTCAGCCAATTAAATCAGGCTATAATAATTTTACCTAAATTAGGACACCACGCTAAATTGAATAATGCCGTAAATAAATTCCTGCTCTATACAGATTCTCAGTTAATCATTGGAAAATTATCACTGACACTCACATCTCCACGATCCACAGTACAATTACATTTAGAGATCAACTGATATTTTAATATACTGGAATTTGACGCGTGAATTATTTACAGGATATATACTTTTTTGTAAGACAAATAATTTAAATGATTGTAATCATTTATGACGAATTTGAAGCTGACAATCATATGATAATTTTGATTTATAGGACACAAGCAAGACATAAAAAATAGAATGGTGTCATTAAAAAAGCGCAAGAAAGATAAAAAAATAATTTATTAATATTTATGATGTTTAGAAGTGTTAAAAATGACGTCTGCAATGATTATTATTTTTTTCTATTTATACCAATTAGTCCCTAGCATATTTCAAGGCTTTTAGATAATAAAAAAAGGGTAAACATGTTTACATTGCACGCGCCGAAACATAAACAGATTTTTGTATTATCCTGCCGAATTTTATAAAAAAAATACGTGTAACATTTTTTTGGACGAACGAATGAAACTAGAGGATTATGCTTAAATTACACGATTGAAAGAGATACATAATTATCTCAATTAGTAAGCAAAAAAAAATCTTACGTAATGAAAACCCTATATTTTACCATGGGGCGTAAAATCAATTTGCCGCGGGTGTAATTAAAAACAAATATTTTTTACCAAGCCAATTATTTAAAACTAACTAAATTTTATTATTCACTAATAAACAATTATATACGATGAAAAGGTAAATAACTTCCTCATAAATCCCATGTCAAAAACTTTATGTTTTGTCTAAAAAAGTCAAAAGAATAAATATTATAAATAATCATTGATCTTTATTGTCCCGCAATTGCAAAAAAATTAAAAAAAAAAAACCAAAAATGTTTTTTCTCGCTCGCTTCCGGTACGATGTGCTGATTGCGAGTGAAACGTGCGAGTGTCATGTGCTGCGAGAGCTCAATCTGCGGTTGATTAGTTAAAAATATAGACCAAAGAATGCCGTGAAGAATCAAGGCATTAATCACTTCATGAGCGTTGACGCGAATACGCGTCAAGGAGAAGCGTTCCAATTTCCGCGCTCACGTGTATTCGTGTGAAAGTTTTATTCACAGCTCTAGTATTGCTTCTTCTAGTCTATTATAAAAGGATCTCTCTCTAGCTTATTTTGTTCCAATTTCATTCTTACTTTGCTAATAGATTTTCAATGCATTTTACGACTTTACGTGCAATACATTTTTTTGGCCAAAAAGTGCAAAAAATGGACCAAAGAGGGTTTTTGTTTTTAATATAATTATATGCTTCAAATTAAAGCTACACAGTTTCCCTACTTAACAGACGAGAACTTAAAACAATAAATAACTAAACACGAATAATTATCTACGAAAATTAGACAAAGAAACATATTTTAGAATTTTGGGAGAAAAATAAAATTGCAATGGTAATTTTAGGAGTTCCACACAAATTAGTGTTGAAAAGGCTTTCTCTGATGTAAAGTTCATTCTACGAGACAATAGAAATACAGTCAACCCTCCTATAACGTTTCCTGTATATCGCTCTTTTCTACAAAATTCTAATATTTTTAAGGTCGATTTAGATATTTCGTAAATCTATAATAAATTGTCGAGCGAAATAAAAGTCAATGATCTTTGGTTGACAAGGAATTTTGTAAAAATGAGCGATTTAGAGGAAACGCTATAGGAGGGCTGAATGTACAATAATCTCCCCAATAACGCGTCTTCCGATAACGCGAATTTAAAAAAAAATCGCGGCAGTCCCTCTAACGAACGCTAAGATTCATTTTTTTTTTTACATTGTTCTTAGTTGTGCCAGATTTGTATTTTTTTACGAAAATACCCGTAACCCTAAATTAGGTATGTGCTTCATTATCCCGATAACGCGTTGTCCTAATAACGCGGTCCCAACTTTAGCAGTTATCGGGGGATTACTGTACAAAGTTTAAATGATTTAATCTTTTTTAATTATAAATAAATATACAAAGGAAGCTGCACGCTTAAACCGTATATTCACGAAATTGTTTCATTTTTAGATAGGTTCTACGTTATAGGGGGGAGGGGAGGGCGTTATTGGGGGTTATGGTTTTTAGGGTAAGGTATTAAATTAAACGTCAAAGAAATCGAAGCATTATCGGAATAATATTGTAGCGGCCTTATTGTGAAATAATATCATTTTATTAATAAGATAAATGGGTATGAACGTGTATTAAATAATCAAATAGTTTTAAAAAAAATGTGAGCATCGATTTACTTGATAATAATTCGTTCCATGGATATAATAAAAGTAGGAAATATTTTCTTACTGTATCGTGTGAATATCCCTGGAATGTTCACCGATAGCCTCGTGCCGATGAATCACCAAATTGTATTTATTTCGCCGGACGTTATAGGAATGTACGTTATAGGGGT
Organism: Philopotamus ludificatus; assembly: GCA_022495035.1. Lineage (NCBI taxonomy): Eukaryota > Metazoa > Arthropoda > Insecta > Trichoptera > Philopotamidae > Philopotamus > Philopotamus ludificatus. The sequence continues at coordinate 21,813 of JAGXCT010031642.1, forward strand.
TGTATACTGTATATTATTATCATACAATATGTAGTTTTAATTGCATTTAATTAATTATTATTAATATATACGGCAGATAATATTTTAATAAAAATATTATAAAAACAGTTATTTTCCCCGGAACCGGAAACAAACTGACATATATTTTTTAATTGAATCGTAACCGAAAAATGTAACGAAAAAAATAACTTTTAAATCCCTCATTATCTGTCTTTATGGAACATCATTATTATTTTAATTTTAAATGGACACACACACAAAAAAACCATCATTTTGAAGGATAATTTTTTTTCATAACTACGTAATTCATCTAGATTTTTTTTATTTCACGGCGTTATTCGTCACATCCGTTTTCAAACGATGACAAATTTATATATTTAATTAATCGCAAACCACCTACAGCGTATTATTCACAATTGGCAATGAAATATGATATTTAAATATAGATCAACAATATATTCCATTATCTGCATGGAAAAACATGTTATGATGATTAAACGAAATTTAATTCTCGTATCGACCCGCTTCAATGTGGAGTCAATTGGAATTGGAGCCGGTGATAAAGTGATAAGTATAAGAAGTCATTGTCAGGAGAGGGGAGGTATGAATAAAACTGTCTCGTTGGTCCGATTCGACCTCAGTTGCATCGGATGCATCCGACGGACCGAATAATAAATAAATTAAAATCATGCAACATTATTAAATGCATGAATAATAATGACGTTTCGCAATATGCTAATGTAAAAAAAAATGCAATACTGACGCATGTTATCATACATTTATGATTTGTTAGCATAAATAATAAATTTTAAATAATAATAAATAATATTTACGATTTTGACACTATTTCAGATCAATCACTGGGTACATGCTCGTGTGATTCATTTAATCCATTAAGAATTTACGGTGTAAAACCTGAAAAAAAATATTAGATTATTTAATGATGCAACAATAATTTGGCATATATATTTATATACAATGTCACACAGTTTTTATTCTTTATATACAACATATTCTTGCTGATTATAACGATCATTCGTGTTGTCCCAATGAGAACACAATACAAACTGATGTCATTCTATTTGACAACATAAACATTTTCATTGAAATTTCTCAATTTTTTAAATGCTTATGTATAATAAATATCGCATTACTATGACAGCAGCAAAAATCATTTCGCATAGAAATCAGAGTAAATATAGACGTGGACTTGTATTACACGTAAAATGTTGAATAAAAAATATTTTATTCGAAAAATCAATACGATCGTATGAATGAAGAGTTAAATTATCCGCGTCTTGAAAACGTTATCGTCGCTTTTCAGGTTTTCCTTAACAGATACGTTCTAGGATATAAAACGAGAATCGATGCCGCAATTGCCGGAAGATAACATGCGGGTTTTATCACGCCTCGAAATAGCGCTGTTTATTTTCGGGAATTTATTCCAAATATTTCTCTATACATTTCGAGGACATTTATTGATTTTTTTTCCACCCCCATGTAATTTTGCCCCGCAAAATAAAGGGTTAGCGCAAACTTGATCTAATTCTATTTTTACGCAGCTCCTCTCCTGCTCAGCCGCGTGTGCACGGGTTACTTTATTTTAATTATAACGAATAGCCCGAAAAAGGTTAATACGTCAGTCAAGGATGTATCCTGCTTATGAAGTCACCATAGAGTTCATTCTTGTCTCAAAATCTGGCAAATTTGCAGCGTTGGAAATAGTATTCTTAATTTTTTTTTCGCGCACATATACGGTTTATTTTTATCATAGCCAATTTCGTAACTGTCTAGACTGAATCTCTACAATTTATCTTCATTTAGATATGTCTATTGTATACACTCGAACCTTTATTTGCGCGGTGAATATACTACAAACCGCGTAAATCTATGTATACCGTAGAGTCCGCTTAAATGGGACATATCCTGAGGAAAAGAGATAAATAAAGGAACTAATGATAAAATACTTCGATTATCTGGGAAACTGATTCTGATTTGCAATAAAAACGTAGGACCAGATTACAGTGTTAATTCAAGCGTCCATTTATTAGTAATTTTGATTTCACTCATAATTATTCAGATGGATGACCATTCTGAATACTTCTGAGTGACGCTGACCAACATAGGGGTGGGATGAAGGCTGACGACCTTCATTTCGCAAAAAAATAATTGTCAAAAATATAAGCTGGGAAGCGGGCAGCAGCGCTCTTCAGTATAAAAAAAACCACTGCGGTGTAGAAGGCAACTGGAAACCCCTGCACTGTATTTTCCCATGAAAATCATGTCCATGGTCCTCCATAAGGGGAATCATGCACATCGTCACGATCCTCAGAAATGAGGCTAAGTGGATTAATATCTTATATAAAAATACAATAATAAGTAATCGCTTCACGACTCAAAAAAAAATTAATATAAATTTTTGTACTTAAATAAATTCAGAAATGAATATTAAATAATATTTTTGCAATTTACCCTAAACTGCACTTATTCGGCCCCAATGTGTCCCAATTAAGCGGAATCTACTATACTTCAATCGATAAACTTAAAGGTCAAGATAATTCGTAACTCTTACACTGGTCCGTATAAACACATAATCAGCAATAATTTATTTCTATCAACCATTATAAAGGACAAACACTCGTTTAAATGTCGCGCTAAATACACTCAACTTTATTAACACGATAAATACGTTCCATTAAATAACCGTGTATAAATTCATAAATATTAAAATATGAAAAAAAATAGTGAGGATTGGTTCTCTAAGTTTAAACAACCGTGTTTTTTTAAAAAAAATAACAACATTGTGGCATCGAAAACCGTGTAAAAAAAGATTGCAATGAAAACCCAATAAATTAATTAAACAAAATATTATTCGTAGATTCAAAATAAAATAATAATTCCAACACGTCTAATGTGTTCTATGCATAAATATGTGTCTATTGATTATATATTATGCACAGTAAACCCCCCTATAACGTACATTCCTATAACGTCCAACCCCCCTATAACGTACATATTTTAAAATGCTAAATAGAATTTTCATAAGAATATTTTATAATTTTATAAAATTAACTGATAAAATGTCGCGTTGATCTTCCCTGCCCGCAAGTTGCGGGAAGATTATGTCAGCCAAAATACAAAGGATATCGCACATCGAGCGAGTCAAGTCATTTGCGCTGGTAAACAAGTAAATATCTAAAAAAAAGAAAAATTAAAATGTTTGATGCACTGATCTACTTTAAATCAAAAAATAAAATTACCCCCCTATAACGTGGAACCTATCTTGCGTTATCTACCTACGTTATAGGGGGGTTTACTGTATATGATAATATAAATTAAATTTATATTTAGTGTTGCGCGACGCTGTGTAGAGCGATAGCGCTATCCGAGTTATTAGCGTCGGGTATTGGATGGATGCGGGGCGGCAGCGGGGTAGGGGTATACTACTTGCCACTGGTAATCTGTTATCCCAGGGTTTCTCAAAGTGTGAGCGGTGTCGTCATAAGGGCGCCACGAAATATTCAAGTAAACAATTCGGCAAATTTGTTGGATTTCCGAATTCTCAAAATTTTTGCGCCATCTTTTTGAGCTCGCTTTTCTCAAGAAGGTCAAAAATTTTGAAAAAATCTAATGTATTAAGGGAGCCCCGGGAAAAATCTGATGTTTTAAGGGAGCCGCAAGCCGAAAAAGATTGGGAACCTCTGTGTTATCCAATTCGGTGTTTTTTTGTTTCACAGTTTTTTATATACTTATTAATATCCATACATACAAATCTGTAGGCACTATTCGAATAGTATGGCTCGTTCTAGGTTAAGATCATAAATGAGAAAATGCAATTCCATACTCATAACAAATTTCATCATTTTGTTTACTTTTTTGCCCATTGGTTTTGGCTATTGCGGAATAAAATTATGTATTTTTGCACCAAGGACGTAACAACTTGCGAAATTAAAAATACATATATAAATATTTTGTTTATGGGAATTCAGGTAAAAATATGGTATTTGTCCTTTTTAGTGGACCGTGTTATCAGGTAGGTAGTTCCAAAACTCTTTGCATGCATAACTTTTTGTAAACTATAGACATTTATAGTATTCATTCGGTATTCGTCAATAGTGGTGGTGTCTGTGGTTCTCTTTAGAAATGTTTTTTTTTTTAAATATTTTCTACCCTAAAACAACAAAGGCAATAGAGATGGAAAGTAATTCAGTTTCGAATGGGAAATATTGCAACAATAGCAGTTAAAAACATTTATGATGGGTAGAGATATGTATTGGAGACTGTATTATTTTAAAAGCAGGTAAAAAAAACTGTACATCATCTATTTGTCTAACTGCCAACAAGCTTTCGCATTCCCTAACATACGGCCCGCCGAGCTTTTATGGGCTTCGAGATAAAAATGGAGCATTCGAAAAATATTTCTATGATATCCGTATATTTTTAGTTCTGTGCGAATTTTATAAAACAGTAGGAACAAATCTGACAACATTATCGAAGAAAACAGGAAAATTAAAAATGGTTTTTTTTACGGATTACGACAAGGATGAAATTATTTTAAATATAAATTCATGTAAAACATTTGTTGGACGTTAGTTGATTTGACGGACGGACGAAAAATTGGACTAATTTTCAATTTTGTTTGTTATGCAATGATAGCTTATTGCCGAATTTTGCTAGGTGCGCGAAATAAATCTGCCATGCCCGCAAAAAGATTGTTTATTTATTTTATATTGAAATGAACAACGAATGCACTCGGTTTTTACTTCTTCATAAGAGGCGAATCTTCATAGTTAGTAGAGCTAATTATAATTAATTAAACAATGGATCAAACTATTCAAACTAGTAATACGGAAAGGATGTTTAAATGGAGACATTTCTACAACACTTCTTAACGAGAGATCACGTAAACAGGTCAATCAATGGATCTAAGACTTAATAACTTTCCCTCAAAACCGTTCTGATATTATAGATAAAAGGATTATTATACCTTTAATAATAAGTATAATAAAATACTGCATTGATATAGACAGAATAATAGAATAAAAAAAATATTGCGCTTGTAGTAGGAATCGGATGATGTTCGAGAATATTCCATACGATAACATACATACACTGACAAAGAACAGAGGACACTGACAAAGGACAGAGGACACTTTTCACTAAACATACATACAATAAAACACTCATTGTCGTTAGAGAGGAGCGGCAATTGCGATGGCTGCTCCTGTGCGATGTGATTTGGACACACTGTCTACTACCGCGAAGACGTGAAATGGACACCAGCTGAGGAGCTTGAGTTTAACCCTTTGAAAAGTATTAACGTCGATGATCGTTCACGCCCTGTGTCGCATGATTTTTAATGTCATGAATTTTATTTAAACGATAACAGATATTTTTAACCCATCCGTAACGGCGGCACGAAAACAACTGCATTGTCCGAAGGGGTCTCTCAGAGCATTTCAAAACATTTTTTAATTGATTTTTTCATTGACATTTAAAAAAAAAAGGAGGGAAATAGTTGTTCATGATATTCTACATAATTTGGATTTAATTTAATTAATCAATATGACGTGTAAATGATAACGCTGTCGGCGATGTCTCGCCGCAGACGTAGCTCTCGCAGCTTTTTTAGACAAATACAAAAAGCTTATGACATGTAGGATTTATAATAAAAGAATTACACCAATCCCTCGATTTACGCGGTAGCCATTTTACGCGGTTTCACTTTTACACGGTCAGAAAAAACAATATTTTTTTTAAAGAAATCAAACATATTTTGTGGCAAGTGTCACTCAAATGCATATATTGCATCAGTCTCACTTCAACGACCAGACGTCTGTAACCCCCTCCATTGCGCGTGCAGTACGTCAAATATTGTTGTAAGTTTTGCATCTCTTGCAAAAACTTATAAACTGAATGAATCTACTTTTCGTACAATAACAAAAAAAACAAAATAACTATTAGAAGAAGTGTCACCTCCGGATCCCTGATCAGTTCTAAATATACCTCATACGTTAGGGATGTTATAAAATTTAAATGTCGATTTATTAAATCTATTTCTTAATAAAATTGTATTTTTTTATGCTTGGTTTTACGCGGTTTTCTGGAACCTATCCCCTTAGTTTATATGAACTCGAAGTCCCGATTTACGTGGATTTTTTATTTTCTGGAACCTATCTATCATTTTTGTATGAACTTGAAGTCTCGATTTACGGCGTTTGTTTCTTGGAACGTATCTACCGCGTAAATCGAGGGATTGGTGTATTCGAAAAATAAAAAACTTGGGGTCCCAAATATACCCCATCGGCACGGCTAGGTTAAATGCGTTTTCTTATCGGTATGATACACAACAATGACAAAAATGAGGGGAAATTTCGTTAGTATTAGTATAGCGTTAGTATTTTGTTAGTGTTACAAACTGAAACTGATAGCGCTTGAAGTTATAGAGCGAACACACTATCTATGAAATTGCATATTATTCGCAGAGAGACTTGTATCTATCCTATGAATAATAAATATTAACATATCATTAGTTCAATCCTACAGAAAGACCTCTTAAAGACTACAGATTAACCAGTGTTGTGGTTTGTAGGTAACGCATAATAAATAATAAATAATGCATATATTGCGATAATGCTAAGTTAGTAGTCGGATAGGTGTCCGACGAAAACTATGAATTCAGGGAATTCTTTATAACACTAGCCAGAAGATATCTGAGAGGAAGTCACCTATTACCTCCGAATGTTTTATAAAAAAAAATATTTATGTAGATAGTTTGGCGCGTTGGAATTAATTAATTTAATGTTATCAATTCTTTGTTGAATAAATAATTATAAAACAAATTATATGAATTTCAATGCAACTGAAATAATGTCGAGGTTTGACACTTAATGGAATATTGTTGTGAGAGACTCATTCCCCTTGCATCTTTAGAGTCTTTAGAATTTTTATCGAATCTTTATCAAATCTTTAAATGAATGAATGGCGCTTTGGAGTCTTTCTGTTATGCCATTCATCCATCGTAGTCAAATAAATAAATAAATTCTAATTCGTGCAAAAAAAATAGTGTGTACGTGTGGTTTTTACTTCTTTGATTATATATTTAACATATTTGGTAAGCTTTATATTTAAAAAAAAGATATGATTCTAAATTTGGCAATCCTTCAATATCTAATTACACACTTTCCTCCAGATAGTATTATGTGAAAACAACAACATCCCTCAAATGACCACCATTTTTATGCTCACAATTATAGATTTATTCCACGGCATTTTCCAAGGATTTCGACTCGAAAGTTCTTGAATTACTCGTAGTTGTTTACGTAAATCCGTTATTTTAATACAATAATACGAAGCCCCGCAAAAATCCGCTTCTGCCATTCAGTCTTTACATTCAGGCTACATTTAATAATCGAATCTAACAGCAACACTGAGTCAAACATTAGAAGAATATTACTGATTGTACTGACCTACAATTGAAAGAACAAAAGCATTACAACAACTGCGATAAGTCGTGTATGATCACAGAATCATATTCTTTCTATATGTCTGCACAAGCAGATGAAATGATTATAAAACCTGGCTTAACCCTTTCGCGAGCCGTGGGAAGCGGGCAGTTATTTAATTCGCTTCAAAAACCACGTACAGTGGAACCTCTCATAACGAGCATAATTCGTTCCAGAATCTTGCTCGTT
>JAGXCT010031643.1:0-20032 GCA_022495035.1 Philopotamus ludificatus
ACCGCAAGATGGCTTAATTTTCTTCGATTTTTAACGACCTCGCCGATGACGTCAATTGAAGACGCTGACCGTGTTAAAAAGGACAATTGTCGGCGCATTCACGATGAAAAATCTTCAGCAACGACAATGAAGACGTAATTTATAGCGAATTTTATGGCGTTCGCGACGGTGTCGACGACCCCTCGAATTAATTATTAATTATGCGTATACTACTTTCAATTGTCACAGACATCGAACTCCAACTGGAGCACCGGTCCGATCATACTTTTTTTTTCTACGCACACGTCTCCGCAAAAATATACGGCGGTCCAATTAACCGGAGACCCGACGCGCGTGGAGCGATTAATAAATTCGTACAAATAAATCTAACGAGCGCCATCCTGGTTTTTTACGAGCGCACCGGAAATTGATACCAAAAATAATTTATTTATATCGCAAATTCGGGTATCGCGTTGCCCCCGAAACGCGGGGGGCGAACAATGGGGGCGCCGGCGACCATGTAATTAATTTGCATTAGGATCTGTTTGTAAATGGCCACGGCGATGGCTGCGGAGCCATCCTCAAACCGGTCAAATCTGCAAGTCACCAGCTCGCGCGCGGCCGAGGTTATGTGTCGACCACGACGCCGTGGACCGCGCAAATCCTCGGCGGTCTCCGTCGCCGGTTCCGGGACCACCTGGAGACCACCTCGCCGTCGTCGTCCCTTCCTCGTGGTCTTCGCGTCGACCGTACAAATAATATTTATATAATTAAAAACACATTCTTCACCACCGGCGAGGCCAATGACTCGGCGCTTAGGAGCATTGACTACCACTGCCAACTGCGTGGTAATGGTTTAACCGGCGGTTACTTAAAACTCGCACGAGAGCCTACATTAACGTCGAGATGTGTTCAAATGTAATAAAAACAACGTTTGCCCACACAGATATGTATCTCGGCAAAAATTTGATCGATTCTCCGTAATATGCTCGAATAGCATTGAGAAGAAAAAAAAACAGATTCAAGGAAAGCTGGCCGTCGTTCAAGATCATGCGTTTGGACATGTGATACGAAAATCGAATAGCACGGCCGACATGTGACATTCGAGCCGAGATAGATTCGAACGTCGTCGTCTCTCGTCCGATGCTGTGAACGTGGGGCGTTTCCGCACGAGCGGACGTCGAAATTCGACCGACAAAATGCACCACTTCATTTAAGCTCATTATCCGCGAATGCGAACAATCGTTTCGAGATAAATTGCTGAAACAATCAAATCAAATTCTGTAAATGTGATTTATTACGATTTTCTTTAGATGGTTGACTTCACAAAAAAAAAATTCGAAGATGGAGAAAAAAATAAGAAAAAGAAATGGAAGAGATAAATTTTATTTGAGGAAAATCTTGCACAATAAAAATATGAAGAATGAGTTTCAAAGAAAAAAAATCAGATGATTGTATAGTAATACCCCCAATAGCGCGTATTCCGATAACGCGAATTTAAAAATAAATCACGGAATTTACTCTAATAACGCGAGCGCATTCTATTCATGCATAGCTCGACCGTAAACTCTATGCCGTTTGGCTGGGTGCGCCTGTGTGCCTGATCTCGCTCGCACATATCCATGTCCCCAAGTGTGTGAGTGTTCGGCACATTTCTCACCATTCGCGCCTGATGTAGACAATGAGCCATGGATATCTATGTGTTTGCTTTGTGTGTATTTTTTTTACGAAATTCCCGTAATCCTAAATTTTGTATGTGCTTCGTTATCTCGGTAACGCGTTGTTCCAATAACGCGGTCCCAACTTTAGCGTTATCGGGGGTTTTACATTATTATCAAATTAGTTATGGAATTAAAACATAGAGTTGTACATTGAAGATGATAGCTGCCCAGAAAATCTTCATTATTTACGGTATTTATTTGTTTCTGTTTGAAATGTCTGTTCATGATTAGTTAAAATTGAAGATTTTAAAGATCCGATCGACTTTAAAATGTGGAGAACAAACGAAGATGCGATCTCAAGAGTAAATATATCTCCAAAAATATAAACCCTACAGCACTTAATCGCCATAAACTAGAGAATATTGTAGAAAGCTAATAAAGTAAATAAAGAATTGATAGTGAAGCAAAATAAATACAGTACTGTAGGAATTGTATTTATTTTGCTTCACTATCAATTCTTTATTAGCTTTCTACAATATTTTCATAATTCTTTACTGATGATGATGATTTCGTATGGCTTTTACTTTGCCATTCTTCGCATGCGTAGTGAAGCAAAATAAATACAATTCCTACAGTACTATTTCGCTTCAATATTATTAGAGAATTGTAAAAAATCATCACATAACACAGAATTTCCACAAAAATCTCTAAAAAATTAGAGCAAGAGGAAGATTTTTGTGAAACAAAATAACATTCAGAGGACAGAGAGCGCCGATAGATTTTTCCCAGTGTTCCAATATTGGAACATTTCGTTTTTCTATCACCACTTCGCTATCCATCGACGTATATACATTGAGATTGCATCAGTCGATAGCTAAAAAGCGCAAGGAACGTCGGATACATTATTTTTTAAAGATTGAACTTGACGAGTGTAAGCTAATCATGCGGCGAGAGCTCAGTCTGCAGCAAGACATCAAAAATATCTATCAAATTATGAAGCACATCAGCAAATATTTTGATTCTTAGAATAATCCATTAAAAAACATGATTTTAAATACTTGGGGTCCTTTCGGATCTCGCAACGGATGAGTTAAAGACATTTTTATATAATGATTATAATACAGTGTATCAATGTTGTAAATTCGTTAATTGTATTGAAATATATTGTATTATTTTACTTTTTAAAGAAAAAGAAAACATCCATGTTTAATTAAAATTATCTCGGTATACATCCGCTATGGAATAAGACCAACTTGATATACGTCCTGGACGCAAAAAATAATATTTGGCTTACAACACGATCGACGAGATTACAGAGGTGCTTTGAAGAGACTGTCTGAAAGGGATTTAGCTGTCTATTTGTCTTCTGATAAAGAATTATACATTACTAAGAAAGATACACTTTTTTCAGGCTGGAATGAAATTACTGAAACATCCTGAGAAGGCAGTACCAAAGTTCTTTGAACTGATTTTCAGTAAACGTCCGATCTGATGGTCCTCTAGCGAGCCAGGTGGTTACCTTTTGACGATTTTAACGATATCAAGATAGCTTAACGACCAAAAAAAATCAGAAAGTTAATGAAATTAGATTCAACGCGGACCAGAGCCCAGCCATAACTCCTCGTCAGATTTCTTCGCATCTATTGCCGACGCACAAGGCGTCGAGGCGGCGATCGAGACACAAGATACATACATCATCGCATTCAATTTAAATATTACATCAATATTTGCAGGATCTCGATGATTTAATAATACGTGGCGAACAACTGGTTCGCGTCCAGCATCGGATGACGTCACGCCGATCCGCGATCTCGGCAAATTCGGCCGACACCCTCACCTCGGCGTCCGATAAGAGGACCCTCGATAGAAAGTGGAAGGGAGCCGGGGCGACGGGTCTCGTCTCGGCTCGAAATAATTTTCAATTAAGAATCGGAGGCGTTCTGGACCGCGCCCACAAGAATGCCATCGTCGGCGGACCGCGTTACAGCATTGTTGCTAATATATTCGGTCTGAAATCGGTTTTTGCAGACCGCGAGACGGTCGTGCGAATTGACACGACTCTATTCTCGAGGATCGAAACGGCCGGAATGTGAAATTTGGGGTAACCTTGCCGGATTTTTGAAGCGGCGCCGAATGCAAGTTTAATGCACCGAAATAAATACAAACCGGTTCCTCCACAATTAAAGATCTCCGAATTAATAATAAATAAATAATCGCGCGAGACGTTCCGAGGAGTTTGGTGACATCGGACGAACGACGTCCCATTTAATGTTTCCACGAGAAATTAAACACGGTTTTGTGTAAACTTGGTTCATCGGAACAGCTGTGTCATCGTGAGATTCCATACTCGATTATTGACAAGAGTATGAGGACCAGTTACGACGATCCGATCGAGCGATGACAAAAAATTCATCATCTTTTCTTCGAGATATCGAATCGATCGACATCCGATTACAATAATTTATGAAAAAGAAAATCATATCGAAGCATAAAAACATAATTGCATTTGAATACATTAAAACTGTGCAACACAAAAACAATAATATAACTCGGCAAGGTCGGACGAACGAAAATTGTCACGAGTTTTTAACCGACGTCGAATTTTGCATACTCATCGAACGGATATAATAAAGATAATCAATATTTCCCGACTCGGAGAAACGATAACGGATCAAAATAATGCATAATATACGGCATTTGATCCGACGAGACGAATATAAATCGTATTCAACGTACCGAAATACACAGCGTCGGACATAACGTAAGGGTCGACGATATGCGTTAACACTCTGCCGACAAGACATATTTTTTTTTAGATAATTTACTTAAATCATTATAATTTTATTATAAGCGTTCACGTCGGAAGAGTGTTACGATCAATATATCCCGGAAAGAATAAATAAAATCGTCGATTAATTGATCTACATATGCATAGGAACGTTTTCCGAGATGCGCTTGGAACAATCGTCAATATTACCCTATCGTATATAAAAAAAACACAATTATCTACAAGTAAATGTAGATTATAACAACTAATAATGTATAAAGTATATGAAATGATGCGTTTTTACATAGAATATTACATAAAATACGGTATTTTTGTAACAAACCATTCGATATATTAACCTCGGCTAATTGATACAGATAACGAAGGCGAAAACATCATTAAATAACACATCGTTTAACGATAATTCCAATAGAACAAGATATTAGTCTCGACGAGGACAATTAAACTGTCGTCGAGCGCCAAACGCTAATAGAAGGGCGTTTGGTTAGCCGAGGTAGATCGAAAATAAGCGTCAATCGCTACGATTATAGTCGACGAATAGTTTCATCAGACGAATTCAAATTACGCGACATTACATCAATATTTACATGCAAAAAGAACGATACCAACTCGTCGAGACGATACGTCGACGCTTACTTTTACAAGATCGACTCCTCGTCTCGGTATTAACATAATCACAAAGAAGGAATCACTGTTGAATCATATTTTTTATGCACATCACTGTTTCTACACATTCAGAACACTATCGGGACGAACAAATGTGAGACGATGCCGTCTAGTCGGATCTAATGGGGCAAGGCAAAATTAGGAACGACTAGGGTTAGCGACGGCGGGTCGGGCGAGGGTTAGCACGGTGACAATCACGATTTGGCACACCATCGTAATGTGAGGCGGTCGGGAACGGGATTATATATATTTGGGTTAGAGAGATGCCGATGCGAGGAGGATGCCGTACCGGCGGCGGCGAAGTCTGCAGGCGTGCGCCCGGCGGCCACGAGCCAGCGACACCAGTCGAGCGAGTCGGGCTGCAGGGGCGCGAGGCCGGGCGCCAGCAGCGCGTCCAGCAGCGCGCCGCTGGGCCCGCGCGCCCCCCTCGCCTCTTCGCCCCGCGCACTCACATGCCGCGCGGCAGGGCGGCGCTCCGCTTCCGCCGCGCAGTACAGCGCCGACGCCGACACTGCCATGGCTCCGGCGCGGCTAATTCCAGCGGCCGTCGCGGCTGCACTGGCAACACGCCCGCTTCGCCGCCTGCGCTGCCGACTCGCCGTCGCGCAGCCTCTTCGCCAGAGCCCCTCGCATCGCATCGAACAACCTCATTTTATCTCTTTCGCATTTTATAAAATATAATTATTGAAATATCCAGACAATCATGGCCAAAAGTCTGCGAGAGTATTGAGCCCCGCACATTTTAATATTTTTTTTGACAAAACTACTATTAAATGGAATTCAAGCACATACCCAGACGAATTAAAAACGTGCATTTTCGTAAATATCAAAAATGCAACGCATAAAAAACGCAAACAACAAGCCGCCGTCTAGACGCTATCAAAAATACAACCAATTTTAATTCTGAAATATCAAGCAAAAAATCGCTGACGTAAACGACCACGTCCACGTTTATAAGAAATGCAGAAATCAGAACAGATCTCAACATCCTCATTCTTCCCGAACTAATAAAAAAATATGCAATTCCTTTTTATAATGATCTTCAAAAATATCAATATCTATCAATCCATCCATTTCTTCTCTAGCTAATTAGAATCCAATTTATTCATAATAAAATTCCCCTCCCCAAGATTGTCCTTATTAGAAATACTGCGATTAAATTACAGTAATATTTATAATTCAGACACAAATATCATTTTTATTTATTTTTTCGTTTATATTCATATAATATGTAACATTTTCCTTTTTTTTTCAAACTATGTAATTTTATCACTATTATATCAGACTAAAAAATAAAACTTTGACTATTAATCTCAGTCGAAGAGGAACGAGAGCCTTGCCTAAGAACCCCGTTCACCTATAGACCAATGAACAAACGCCAGAGGTGATCGCAGCTTCACCCCGAGCTGAAGCTATTCTGGGCTATGTCTAGTATCTTGTGCAGACGAAAGTCCCGACTGGAGCCCAGCTCTTCGGCAACGCCCTCTCGCAATGAAGAATCCGATTCATTAAAGCTGCAAACCGCTGAAATTCTGCTCCTGCTAAGTCAGCAATTCTGCACATCGTCGTCCTTACATCTCCGAAGAAAATCTTCGCTGTTAGACGACATCAGAGAAGCCGCGCTACAAGCCCGGAAATATCGGACATCTTCAGACTCAGTCGACATCGCATCATCTACCCCTGCTGCCTACCCTTGGGAACAGCCACGCCAGCAGCCATTGGATCGCCGCTAAAACGTCACCGCAAAGAGCTAGACGTAATCACGATAATATTTATCGTTTAAATTTACAAGTGTATTTCAGTCAATAAAACTCAACAAATTAGATAGTCAGAGTTTCCATAACATAGACACATTTATAAATTGTGTATATTCGATCAAATTATATTTTTTCTCTGTCACCCTCGGCACAGTCACAGGGCCGGCATAATGCTCACATTATAACTCTCTAGTGAGTTGCCGGCGCTCGAGTGGTTAACAAATTTTGATGCGATTAATAATTTTATCACCTTTTTCATCTTCATTCTTTTTCACATTTGATCGACTGAGAACATAATATCCGCATCACTCATACTTCAAATATCCAGATCAGATGAATCATATTCTAACCACTCACCAATGTACTTTTTATCGATATTTCAGAAACCTTGTAAATTTACCTATAGCTTATCTATTTAAAATAGTCCACTAAAGGTTCATCAGAATAAAAAAACATCATAAATGCTTGCAGTTTGAACGCTTCTTTAATTGACGTCATTGGAGAGTGGCGTAAAGCGGAGTTGCCGTATTATAATATCCAAATATTTTTTCTTGCGGTTATACATTAACATTTTCTATATGTGCTTATTCATTTTCACAATGAATATCTCTTTTAATAAATTTGTAAAAAAAAATATTGAGAGTAACTCATAGATTCGACTAAAAGTGGACAAAGTGGAAAGGGTTAATACTTTGATCTCTTCTTGAGATTTTCAAAACGTTTCTATTATTCTTGATCAAATATTTTATTAGCCCTGTAGTTTACGATATCATTTTACTGCCACGATGCATAGTTTCAACTCTACTTCCTTCCTACTGTTGAATCAAATAAAGTTCACCCGAATGAGTTATTCTCCGGGCCATTATTTATTTTAACAAACATTTTTTAATTGTTTAGGTGTATATAATATTTTTAAAAGTTGTCTATTCAAAGGGATTATTTTTTTCGTGTTCACCTTGACGATTCTTGTTTCCTTATAAATAAAAATGAAGAATACCAAGCTTTATATTAAACGATTTTTTGTTTCATTATAACAATACTTGAACCGTTTTCAATTTGGCATTGTTTTTTTTATTCATAAATATGTATATACATGTAAAAAATATCACTGGTATATTTGACCCTTTCCTTTGAATCGAATTAGATGACCATGAATTATAAATTGCCACAATGTGTGTCCGGACAAAAAAATAAATTAAAAATACAGCCTATATAAAATATGTACGTGTAAATATTATAAATAAAAAAAATATTACACAATATTTTGGTGTAACATAATTCTTTTAATGTTTTGAAAATACGCTCAATTTATTATTATTAGGTTATATTTTATTTTATATAATTATATCAGTGTAAATGTAGCGTTTGTGGTTTACCTCAAAATAATTATATAAACCGGTTCTGAAACAACCTGATTCTCTAATTAAAGACATTAGGTTTTATCTCTAATTGGTTATTTTCTTATAAAAACATTATCGTCAATATTATATTATTCTTATAAAATAGACTAAAACATAATTTATATTTTAATTACATTTTTCCAACATTCATCTAACAAGGGAAAAGTATCTACAACGTTCAATTGGACAATCAGTGAATAATAATATATATTTTGAATTAATTGGGTTTGTAAAGTTATTTTTATAGTGTAAATAAATAAATATGGGGATAAACCGATTGTTAAACCTTATTTTTTATCAAAATTAAATCAGATTAGGGGTGCCAGTGTTGCCAGGAGCGGCGGGCCGGCTGTCAGTGTGACGGCGGCGCGCGGGTGGGCTGGGCCGTCGCTCACTTCGGGTTCATTGTCAGAATACTGTGCCCTATTTACCTGTTCATGCAATAAGCTATTTACACTTTTACCCTCGTTTGTCCTGTTGACAAACTGCATATAACCGAGAGAGCCTGCGCCACTTAGCAATGTCAGGCCCGAGTGAAACCTATTCGCTGCACCGACTCGTCTGGGATAATCAGTACCAAGAGCTACACCAAGAAATAATATCCAAATCCGTATGTCCTTCAAATGTAAATACCATTCATTACATTTTAAATTGTGCAAATTTTTTCAACAGCATGCCAACATGGCAACAATGTGAATTTGATTAATTTAAATTCAACGATATTTATATCAAAATGTAATACAGCAGACGTACGCCATTATAATAATTTAAATATATGCATACGTTTTAATTTATTGTCGAATAAACACAGTTTTATATAATTTATTCAATATTTATAGTGAATTTATTATTACGTCAATGTGTGAACTTAATCTTTTTGTGTCGTATGTATTATATAAATATATGCATAGCCGATAGGGCTTCTTTCAAATTCACCGTAGGACGAAGCATTGTATTGGCCAAATTTGATACATTTATTGATTTATTTTAAAATACATTCAATTTTATCAGGTCGACTTGGAAGAATTAGATCCTAGGGGTAGAACGCCGCTTATATTAGCGGTGACACTCGGACATTTAGAATCAGCCAGGGTACTATTGGATAATGGGGCCGATGTTAATTGCGAAAACAAAGAAGGCTGGTCCGGTTAGTATTGTTCGTGTTTAATTTTGTGTCTGTGATTATTATTTTATTTGTTATGTATTGATTACAGTCGTGCAGGAGGCTGTTGCATCAGGTGATCCGTCCATGGTTGCTTTAGTAGTGGCTAGACGAGACCGTTGCCGTCAATTAGCTAGAGCGCAAGCGATTCCGTTGCTGTTATCTCGCTTGTATACTGCCCCCGATTTTTACGTAGAAATGAAATGGGAATTTACAAGCTGGAGTAAGAAATTTTTCCATATATTAGGGGGACCAAAAAGTAATCAAAAATTTTTCCAAGTACGTTTTCACATCTCCAACTTTATTAAATTTTTTACCTCCTAATGTATGCTCTAACGATCTGAAAAGGTGGTAATCTGACGGATAGATTCGGTGATTAGGGCAAGTGAGGTTAAAAGTTCCTATCCAAGCTCCCTTATTTTTTCCTGTGTTATTTTTGCCTTGCGTTATCGTGTTGAAGGATCCTTTTTTCGTTATTGACAAAAACAGATCGTTTTTTTACGAGCTCTTGTTTCATTCCCTCAAGTTGTTCACAATACAAAGTCGCTGTAACGGTCTGACCGGGTTCAAGCAATTCATAGTGTATAATTCCGGAAAAATTCCACCACGCACAAACAAGGACCTTCTATATTGTTAGTGATGGTCGAGGGGTCGGAACAGGTATTTCTCCGGAAGAAAGTCATTGTTTTTTCGTGCAGGATTATTGTATAACATCCACTTCTCATCTTTAGTTACAATTCGCCGCAAAAACGGACCGGCTTCACACCGAGACAAAAGAGACTCCGTCAATTCATGAGGAACCCAAATTCCTTGCCTGTTCAATTTTCCTATGCTACGAAGTTGATCCTGAACTGTAGATCATGGACAGCTAATCTTCAATAATAATTCCCCAATTGTTTGACGAGGATCTGAATCGCCTTCAGGATATCATCATCTAATTTTTGGGGTCGTCTTTTTCATGCGACATCTTTGAGATTTTAAAACGTTTTAAACCACCGATGGCACTTGTTTAGTTTCAGAATATCTCCGTAAGTATCGGTAAATTTTTTCACTGCTTCGTTTACCTTCATTCCTTGATCGAATAAAAATAGTATACAATGACGTAAGTGTGCTTCTTCTATTGTTGGCCTGGACATCTTTCCCCCTTGGTAGAAAAAAACATTTTAATCGACATAAACTGTGCATGAGCTCATCAAAGGGGTTTTGATTACTTTTGGGTCCCTCTAATATATTCAATAAATAATTGGTCGTTCGGAAAGAAACCCAGCATTTTTTATGAAACACATGGATTTCTTTCCGAACATCTAATATAATAATATATATTATATGTTTGATTTTAATTTCAGTGCCGTTAGTTTCGCGCATGTGTCCATCCGATACTTACCGTGTATATAAGCGTGGAGCCAGTGTGCGGGTAGATACGACTCTCCTAGGATTCGATAATGGTCATTGGCAGAGAGGAAATCGGACGTATATATTCCGTGGACAGGGTATTAATTGTTTAAATAGTTATATTCTAATGCAATGAAGCAGAATATTTATTTTTGTGTCGGTTGTAGGTACTAATGCTACTCTAATAGAGTTGGATCACGAGACTCGGCAAATTTGGGCGGAGAAATTTGAAGCAGCCGGTCCAGGTACTCCGCCGCCGCCGAGTTCCGAACAGATCTCCCACCGTCTTACAGCACCTATCAGTACTAACTACATAGACACTGAAAAAATAAGCTTCGAAAGGTAATTTTACGAGTATTAAGAATGGGACGTTTTTTTCTGACTGTTCCGCAAGCCATGATCCATGGAATCTGGTACGTAGTTACCTTAAGACAAAACAATGAAATGCATCGAGGCCCCGCCAATGTCCTTCAGGGGTTCTAGGCCCTTAAGGGCCCCCTGATTTTTCCTAAAAATAATAAATATTTGAAAACCGCGACAACATAGTTAATGTCTCAGGATGCTGACGAGTAATTGTCGCCGTTTTACAAAAAGCACTCCTAAAAGTTGGCAGAACTGGATTCCTCCTGAGGTTGGCAGGACTGGTTTCCTCTTAAGATTGGCCAAACTAGATTTCTCCTAAAGTTGACAGAACTGGTTCTCCCTTGAAGTTTACATTACTGGATTTCTCCTAATGATGGCAGAACTGAATTTCTCCTAAGGTTGGTTGAATTAGATTATTCCTGAGGTTGGCAAAACTGGATTTCTAGTGTAGAGTAGTGAAAATATTTTGAGGGAAAATTAAATTGCGCCTGGGGCCTCTCAAGTGCTAAACTCACCACTGAAGGGAGGGAGCTAAGTGAAGAAAATCTAGGCGATCAAATATAAGCATGGAACATCTTTTGGAAATGGAATCCGTAATACGGTTTTTGTTAGACCTGATAACTGGAAATGAACAATGGGTACTTTTCTCCAACCGAGAGCGAAAAAACAAGGTCTATCAAAGTCAGGTAGTAATACCAACCCCTAAGCTTGGCCTCATATATACTTTTATCTGTATGGTGGGACTGCAAGGGTATAATTAATTTTGAACCTCTTAAACCTGGCCAAACGAGGAAATGTAGAAAAGTGACCCTGCCTTATGCATCGAAGACAAGTGTTTTTGCAGCATGACAATGTTTGCCCACATACGAAGAAAATTACATGAAATAATTCCGACATTGGATGGAAATCAATTCATATTCTCCAAATCGATGCCACACTATTTCATCTTAATAGGTGCAACAGCCCTCATGTACAACCCTGGCCTCATCCAACATCCTTCTCCTTTTTATCCGGTCAGACGCTATGTTGCTCCATCTTCTAGTAAGTTTCAATGGTGCACAGTCCACTCACTTCAGCCTTGATTTTCCTTTTATTCCGGTGGCTGACTGTCCTGCATCCTTGACACGTAACCGGCCCACTGGAGTCTGGCCGCCCTGACGACAGCTGTGACTGGTATATCCTTGTATTGTCGGTACAGCTTCTCATTGCTTCGGGCACATCATTCCCAGTCGTCGAATAGCTTTCGTCGAGCTTCTGTTGACGCTTATCTTGCTTAGTCAAAGCCCAACATTCAGTCCGTATGGCTAAGACAACAGTACTTCGTTGCTATGGTTATAATACATAAAAACTACTACAACCTAGTGAGAACGTATACAAAGCTAGCATCCAAAAAATCCTTCCCTTTCTTTCTTGGGCTTACATCTCAGGATGGTATTTGCTCTTCTGCCCAAGCAGCCTCTAACACAGCCGGTCAGCTGTGGCGAGCTGTTGCTAATCTCCTTCTCATCCCATCTTGGACTAATGCTTTTTTAGCAATTCCAGACATTTTTCAGTCTTCATCTTCTCACACCCCAACATTCAGATCCGTATGTTAGGACGGGTCTGATGAGGGTCATATAGAGCTTGTCTTTGGTCTTCCCTGAGAGGAATCCCGACCGTTGTTGCTTTTTAAGTTCAGTTTTTTAAGCGTTCAATGGCACCGGTTTGCCAGCATGGTTCTTCTTCGTCCTTCCAAATTTGTTTCATTGTTATTTGTAATAAGGAGCTGAGATATGAGAATTTCTGGACGGCCTCAAATCTATACTCTTTAACTTCGGCTTAAGGATTCAATGCTACTCTAATTGTTCGAAATCTGGCCACAATGTCTATGTCGTTCACATAGGCAAGAACTGCACCAATTTATTAAGAATGGTGCCAGTTGATGTTAAACAACAAACTTGTTAGAGCATCACCCTGTCTCCGACCACGACGTGTATCAAATTCTTCAGAGATCTCAGATTGTTCGCCCACTTTGCATCTGACATTATTTCAAATATCTTATGTGAATTTTTTGTTTTGTTTTCAGAAATAAGAGCGGAGTGTGGGGTTTGGCGATCCGATAAAGCAGAAATGGTCAACGGAAGCGAGTGCAAAGTATTCGGCGCATCGAACGTGGAATTCGTAACGCGCACTCGCACCGAACATTTGTCCGAAGGCGATAAGGCCAAAGCTCGCGGACCACGCACGCCTCTACATTCGTTTCTCGGCATCGCCGACAACGAAGATCGCGCAATTTGCGACGACGTAATACTCCCATTATACTTTTACATTTTGCCGTATCATTTTATTTTTTTTTTTGAATAGCGTTTATTATATATTTGATGATTTAATTATGTTTCATTCTGATGCAGCGTGAGTTCAGCGCTATCGGAAATCCGTGTAATATCACGCCCGAGGAGTATTTTTCCGACGCCGATCTTCAGGATCGCGATATAGGTCGCCCCAAGGAGATTAATACAAAGATACAAAAATTCCGTGCAACACTATGGCTGTGCGAACAATATCCGTTAGAGGTTAGTCCGTAATGTTACATTTCAATAAGCTCTAATTTAATTTACGCATTACTCGTATTTTCAGCTCCAAGAGCAAATTATTCCTGTACTAGATTTAATGGCCGCAATGTCTTCACCCCATTTTGCCAAACTCAAAGACTTTATACAAATGCAACTTCCATCGGGCTTCCCCGTCAAAATAGGTATTTATCAATGTAACAATAATATATTTACGCGATAATTTAATACATATATTTATTTGCTCGCAGAGATTCCCCTTTTTCATATATTGAATGCACGTATTACTTTTGGAAATATTTTTGGTACTGAAGAGAAAGTACCGTTCGTATCGTGTATAGAAGAAGGCGATCGGCAAACTTGTATTCTTGAAGAAGAAATTTTCCAACCCCCGCCAGAATATAAACAGCAAGGTAAAATAAATATTTATTTATATCGAAAAGTAAAGACACGCCTTTTACTGATACGGT
This sequence comes from Philopotamus ludificatus, assembly GCA_022495035.1. Taxonomy (NCBI): domain Eukaryota; kingdom Metazoa; phylum Arthropoda; class Insecta; order Trichoptera; family Philopotamidae; genus Philopotamus; species Philopotamus ludificatus. Next base: position 14,188 of record JAGXCT010031643.1, read on the forward strand.
TGTCTTATCGTAGCAGATGATAATCTAAACTGATTTATTTGATTTTATTTGTGAATTTAGGCTCGGATGATCGCCGACAGTATAGTTTTGAAAATGAAGACGATTTATTGCAGTACGCTATACAACAAAGTCTTATCGAAGCCGGAAGCGAACGAGATGAGGTCATTATAAAACATTTTAAATGTAGTCGATCAATTGAACGATTAATTAACGTAATATATTTTTTAGGTCGATATTTGGGAAGCGCTCAAGGCTCAAAGACCTTCCCGTCCGACTACACCTAATTTTGTCTCCGACGAAGAAAGACAGTTGCAAAGGTTAAATAAAATATGTATTAATTACGCTCTGTTTAAGATATTGTGATGGAAATTATTCATAGATTAGATTATTTGTTGGAAGGATACATAAAAAAAAAGAATTGAAAATAAAAATTTCAGAAATAGTCCTGTAATGAGTAGCGTTCGATCTCGACATACGCCTTCACCTGGACTTTACGGTCACAATTTATCTGCCAATGTCACACCGTCTTCTTCCCCGACTCCGTATAACCAAGTCAAAGCTTATTTTAAGTCCGGTAGGAAGTTAAAACATCCAAAATAGCCATCCAGCACGTCTGAAAATTAAATAAAAAAACACAGTATTTAATTACTGATTAATTACAATGATTATAAACAAATTTGTATATAGGATAGTCGATTAATCGAGTATAGGACCACATCTTTAGATATTATATTTAAAATGTATCTGTAGTGCCAAAAATTAGTGCTAACACATTTTGCGTTAGTGTCAAAAAATTATTTTTTAGCATTCTATCTAAATATGTATTTTTTTTAGAACGGGAAACAAATGAAGATTCGAATAAACGAGATCCAGAGAATAAGGCGGATGTAAAAATAACTCGCAATTAAATTTTTAAATGCTGTGTTTTGCCGAATGGGATCTTGTGTTGTCATGGTGCAAGATGTCTGCACTTATTGGTCAATTCTCGAAGAGTTTGATTGAGTTTCTTCTCCAATCTATCTAATTATGGACGATAGACATCTGCGTTAATCGTTTCATCCTTTGCCAGCAATTCTAAATGAATAATCCCTTTGAAATCCGACCATACGCTCAACATTACTCTTTAGAATCTAACTCGGGATTGTCATTTGTGGTTTTCAGTGACATGGATTATCCAGGGGGGGTTTATTTGTCAAAAACATTTATTTGTCTTTGATGCAGGGTTATTTTTATACATTTCCTCCGCTAAACTTCGCATTTATCCTTTGACCAGGTCTAAGAGCTTCAAAATTGATAATACCCTTGTAGTCACACCATACAGATTAATTGATTTGTGAGGACACGTTTCCAGTTTCGGTATTGCTACCTGACTCTTTGATAGCGAGTGGCGGATTTCCTCTTAGGTGCGCCTGGGGCCTCAAAAGTTCAACTCTCAAAACGATTTTTTTTCATAATAAAAATAATTAATGGTTTAGCAGTCATAGTTCAAGACTGTTCCTTAGACCATAACCCATGGATTCAGGCGCGTAGGTAATTTATGGCAAAATGAAGGCATCGGGCCCCTTGCCATACAGGTCTACAGGGGGCCCCTGAATTTTTCTAAAAATAGTAAATGTTAGTAACATCGAGATTCGAAATATCGATCATCGAGAAGCTAATAAAAAAAGAAATAAAAATTAAAAAAAAATATTTTTGTTTCTTTTGTCTTTTGACATAAATTGATGTGAAATTATTTATCTATCGAAAACATTTCAAATTGAATAAAAGATGTACGAGTAAAATGCACATTATGGAGTGTAAGGGCAGTAAAAATATTTTGAGGGGGAGGGCCTCAAATTTATATTGCACCTGGGGCCTCAAATGTAAATCCACTACTGTTGATAGCCCTTGGTTTTTCATTTTTTAATCATCTCCAGTTATCAGGTCTTGCAAAATCTGTGTTTTGGATTACATTTCCAAAAGATATTCATCAATTTCGGATAAACCCTTTATTTGGTAAAAATTGATCCATTGGATTAGTTTAAAAACGGCATGTATTTTTGGCACTATCTATAGATGTCGTTCACGTATTTTCTAGTCAGTATCATCTATCGTATATATAGAAGCACAATTGATTCACGATTAATTTAAAAAAAATATATATATCGCACGTTATGCTATGCGTTTAACCCCGTATGCTTAATATTTGTGTGTATCCCACTAGGGCGATCCAAGCCAGCTTAATGAGTTGTCGAGAGAGAGCGAACCTCGGAGTGGATGCGAGTCCGTCACCGTCTCAGCAGCCGTCGTCGTCGCCCAGTCCCGACGCCGATCTGCTCGCCGCTCTGCTCCTCAGCGAAGAGGAACGGCAAAAGGAGGAGAAGGACCGTTTGGACGACGAAAAGTTGTTAGCGGAAATTTTAAAGAGGTCCATGTCGGATAAATAGTCGTCGAATGTGTAAAATTTTACGTGTTAAAATTTATATTGTAATTTATTTGTATATACGTGTGTGCGTACGTGTTTACGTATGCTATATCTTCTTTTAAACCGTGGATCTGTGACTTTTTATGAACGCACGTACGCATATACGACTTTATAAAACTTTTTTATATTACTATAGCATTAAAAACATTTTTATATTAAAATTATTGTGCAAGTTATACTTTATATGAACCTTACGTCTCGATTCTCGTGAAAACTCGGCGACATCGGATAATAAAATATATATGTAATTATAATCAATTTATTATATTATATATCATTACCGCATATTTTAATTGCGTATTATGGGAGATAATAAAATTAATTTGCGGTATTATATATTTTATATCGAGACGTAAGAGAGACATCGTTCATATCACAATATGATTTATATATATTATTTTTTTTTCATTTAGTTAATATTTTTATATTTTATGCTCATCTGTTGATCTGTGTTAAATATTTTTAATTGATAAAATATTAATTCCCTCCATATATAAGTTTTTGACGCTCATCTCATTAATAATTTTCATGGTGCATTATATTTTTATCGATTAAATTATCGCATACGGTTTATAATAACGCTATAATAATAATTGTAAATTATAATTTTAATTTGATGTGCTCATAAAAGTGCTCACGCTAATTGAATCAGTATACAATATGAAATTATTTTTATTTTTTAGGTGGCACATTATTGAAGAAAATATTTATTTAATCCTATTATTTATTTAGGTGAGAAAATTTAATGGAAAAAATATTGTATATATTTTTTTATGACCAAGATCATTACGACTTAACTCGCATATGTGTAGTAGAAACGATGTATGTTCCAAATTTCCGTAAAATACTATCTACCTCTCGTACAATGTTTTGTAATAACGATTCGGTAAAATAATCGATTTCATTTTTGTTACACTGACAATTTCAATATATTTATTATACCAAGACTGAAATTGAAATATTTCGACGAATAGTGTAACATATCAATTTTTTTTTAAAATGCGCGATGGTCCATGAACGTGGCCTTAAAAGCATACGCTACCGATCCCGATAAACCATTATTAATATGTAATAATTATTCTCATTGTATTTCAGGTACACTAGATTTTTTTTTTAAATAATATAAACGTTTTTACTTTTCTACTAGATTTTGTATCGATATATCAATCAATCAAGAGTTGATTATGACAGATGCTTTTTTAAAATATACAATTAATATATAAATCTGGATTATTATTGTTCGAAAATATTTTTAGCTTTGTTTCTATCATAGTGTCGTACTGTGAAATCACTATAATATTACATATTAAATTTTATATTATGCAAATACATTTTTCTTTTTTTAAAAATGCCAATAAATATTTTTATTACTTCCTTTATACTGTGTTTTATTTATTATAACCCATTTAATAAATACATAATGAATGACGGAAACGACGGTGTTTAGACCAAAAATATTATGAATGAATTTATTTATATGTCCGAATGCATTGTCACCGGTTATTTTATTTAACCCGTATGTAGGAGTACCCCCCCCGGTCGCAATACGGTTTTATTATCAATCGTTCGGATTATAAATGACAGTCTTACCGTATTTAATGTGTGAGAACTTTAATTCATAGGGGCGAGGTCACATGTAGGAATCCCGCATGCCGCCATTACACTTTTTAATTAAAACTCGGAATTGTGACACTGTGTCAATTTACGAATAAAATGCATCATTGAGATCGATCGGCCGACGTTTGACGTTTATTCAAATATGGCGACGCTCGGCCGCGCACTATCAAAAAAACGACATTTGGTCTCGAGTATAAAAAATGTCGGGCATGATTTTTGTTTGTTTTGAATTGTTATAAATTGCATTTTTTAGCAATGCGTACGTTTTAATGGATTCTGAAGCGACCGAAATTTTATTACTGCTGCGCTGACGTTGGAATCGATGCGTTTTGCACATTTCAATGAGTGCAAATGAACTAATTATTAAAATAACAGACGTATGTATGTCAGAATGGGAATAACTCCTGAAGGACATTGCCCCGGGCGACCGCCGGGAGCCTTGGGAGGTTCCCGGGGGCCGTTGGGGGGGCACTGGGGGAATCGGGGGCAGGGGACGTGGGGGGAGGACAGCCGTGACCTGGTGCGACCTCCAGCGTTACCCAGGAAATTTTATTTTATATTCGACCGACACGTACACTGTTTACATGCGTCGTCTGGTTAGCGATGACGCGCACTTGCGCCCTTTCGGATTTGGGACGTGCGTCTGACACGCGTAATGCGATCTGATGATGAAAAACGAGGCAGGAAAATGACGCGTTTTTCTTTGTTTATACGTGTTACGCCAGTCCCATTGCTTTAATGTCGGCGCGCAAATTACGTATTATACAGACGAACCCGGAATATGAGGAGGGGGAAGTGTTTTCCGTATCCTAGCTGGTGACCTAACCTTCACCTGTTTCGAGCCGGGCCATTCCAATGTGCACTTGATTGAACAGGATGTAGAGGCACAGCTAGCTCGCGTAATAGGGGACGGAACAATTATCGATTTCATCATACAGCGCACATACACGAACCGGAGCAAGATTTTACTCTCGATTTTATCTCGAAATGTTCGTAGGGAGATGTCAAAAAAAATGACTAAGCCGTCACGTCGTCGCAGCTAGTACTAGCATATTCTAAATCTGGCGTTTGTATTTAGAACACGTACTTTACATCTCGAAATATTGTCAAATTGTATGAAATTTTTGAATTTTTCTAATTAAAATATATTTTTCGAACGTGCCAAATCGGGACCACAAATACCCTCGACGATCTTAATTGCCAATTCGCGTGCAAATTGGAGTTGCGACATTTTGATGGAGAGTGGCGCAGTTGTGATGCAACTGGCCGTTAGCCTGTTATGCAACGATCCTATTTCGATATCCTCATTAAAATTGTACCGGGGGTGGAGCGCCAGGTACATGGTCGATCCCCCGTGTAACTGTGACGTAATTGGGGAATTGTCGAGGAGCTTTTGAGTTGAAGAAGGTCGCAGGGGATGTATGCTGCTGATGCTTATGAGTGTATGATGAATCATATGCAAAAATATCGTCATACACGGCGAAATTGCGATTCTTATAATAGCTCCAGGGAAATTTGGCACAAGAATTTTCATTTATTCAATCACATTTTGTATTTTTTTGAAATATTATAATAAATTATTCATTATTGATAAGAATTAATTGATTATTTAAATATAAAATTGGTATTTTATAAATCGTTTGTATTGCGAATCCAAGTTCAAGGTTTCACCGCATAAATTACTATTTATTTATTCTATTATAAATTTTGTATGATAATTGATATGAGTGAATTTGCTGGCGAAAAACATTTATTTAATAAAAT
>JAGXCT010031644.1:0-12810 GCA_022495035.1 Philopotamus ludificatus
TAAGTAGAGTGATAGCTCTGGTTACCGGAGAGTCCTTGAGAGCACCTGTCCTCGCCAGATACATTATTTAATCCAATATTTTTTGCTAAAAATGTAGACCATATTAAATCAACCATGTATCCATGGTTGATTTAATTATAAAATTTTCCGCAAGAAAATTTATCCGGAGCATGGCTTGCTACATTGCTAGTTGTGTCACCTGTAAGTGATTCATCATCAGCCGAGCAAAGGTCATGGTTTCAGTGCTTTATTTTAACAAAATCAGGCTACATCTGTCGTCTCAGCACATTTTAAATGTCACCTCATAAAACATGGACGAATTTTCAAAATGCTGTCTATCCTAGTTTAAGATTTTCCGAGACGTTTTCTTGCAAGTTGTTCAAGGTAAATCGTCCAATTTGTTCTCTGGATCGTAAATTAATTCTGAGAGCGGATTTTTTCAGTAAAATAATTCCGTATTAATATTTTCATATCGATTATGAAGCAATTTTATTTATATATGTATACATATAAAATACAATGACTCAATTCAATTTTAAGTGTTATGTCAACTCTAAAAAAACGGCCATAAATAAGAATAAAACGCCATGATAGCATTATCAAAGCGTGACACGGTTATATCAAGATTTTTTTTACAACAATATTTATGAATCGTAAAAGCGCGGATTAAATTTATTGGTCGCTTACTTGACGGCAGCTATAAATCATATAGAAGACCGATCCAGAGTATTTTTGTGTCGGTGATGCAATATGCAGTCTTTAATTTGTCCATTAGTGTCGGTATACCACAATGCGGCGCAACAAAGCTGCGGTACCTCACCGAGAGAAAAATAGTTGACCGAGTTTCTTTGTGATCTATATCTCCGGTGGAAGCCAGTTGGCCAATCGATCGAGCCAGCTGCACTTTGCTGCAACGCACATGCAACAACAGTAAAGCGTTGTGTAAATCATGCGCCGTAGATAAATCGTAAATTTAACGACTCCAACTGTTAAACTATGAAACTATCATTTAGTTTAGCACGAGATGATGAGTACATCGCGCTTGAAAAGAATTGAAATATTTACTTCAGTTCTGTAAGACCACGGAAGTGTCTTGCGCATTGATCGCGATCTAGAACATGCTATTTTATTGTGCTTCTAAACGGTCTGCAATGGCGGTGGACCTATAAAATTTTCGATGCCTTATCTCTTTTATGTGCTGGCTGGTGCGAGCCTTGAGAAGAGAACGGCCGCTCCAATGGTTATCAGTTATCTTGTCATGGCGCTTTGCTAAAAGTACGCGTGACAACCCGTGACGTACGATAATGGCCGATCGGACTCTGGTACGTCATAAGGCCGACAATCGATACGAAAATTCGCAAATTATCGGGAGCCAATGGTGTTGCGAAAGTCACGAGCTGCCGATTGCCTTAAGCGAATCGTTGCCACTGTCAATTGTAGCACGCACCTTCTGCTAAACCCACGCCGCGTATCGTATTCCATATAAATACTGTATAATACAGAAATCAATAGAATTCCAATCAAGGATTCAAAACGTTTTCTTTCGATATTTACGTATTTCGTTGAAGGAAGACTGGTCTAACATGAAACTAAGTACTTGACTTGCAAAAAAGTCAAGCTTTATTAAAGTCTCCTTTTGAATAAAATAAAATCCTATCTTATACTTTTAATACCATGACTTTATCATTTTTAGCTTCTAGTCCACGATCTCTAAATCGATTTATAGTTTTTTTCGATAATTTGTTAACAACTATTATAAATCTCAAGGATGCATCTCCTTCTATATGTGTTATAATTCCTGTGTGCTGCACAAACTACTTCCGATACTAGTTAACTTATTGAAGACACTACTGACTTATATATCATTGGTAATTTATTACTGTCAATTGTAATCCTAAATTATTTTAATTGAAGAAAGTTTAGTTTAATTCGATGTTTGCTTCAAGGATAATACTGAGTAGTTAAGGGAATCCTAACATTTTTTTCTATATAGACCCATTTTAACTAAATAATTTTCTTCATCTCAGATTTTTTATTGGAAATTCTTCAGTTTTTGATTAAATTTGGACTTAATTACAGAGTTAAAGATTTCAAGGAAACGTTGCAGACAATTGCCAATTGAGGAGGTGAAATAAGGAGGCTAGCTAAAGTGATTTTGGGGAATCCTTATTACGTGATATATAATAAAAAAAAATAAACTGATCTAATCTAATCTTCTGAATATTACAAACACTAACACAAACATGTATTTTAATTAGGAAAAAGTAATATGAAATAAATCTGTTATCCTCTTCGGTGTCTTTTACTTCACAAGTTTATGGTCCCGTTGGATTTTTTACGTTCTAGGTAGGGATTATAACTGAGAATTACTGTTCCATACTGTAAGCGAATCCAAGTCCTCATGAATTAAACCAGATTTTAGTCTATAGATTTTACCATTATTTTATTAACATTTTTACCCATCGATCGTAAGAAATCAAGCAATTATGTAGCATGGGATGTGGCAATGAGCGAAATTAAAAATACAGATATAAATATTTTGTTCCTGGAAACCGTGTTATTACAGAAAAATCATGTAAAAATGTAGAATTTGTTTTTTTTAGTCGAACGTGGTAAAGTTGTGAGTAAAAACTAGTGAATTTTTATTATAAATTTGGGACTTTATATCGTTTTATCGCTTTCGTACATCATTTAAAAAGTAATGAATCGAATTTTCGCAGTAATAAACGCGATTTTTATATAAAAACTTTATGAACCGAGTATATAAAAACCGTGTAAACCAAATATATCAGATATATCAGAAACGGGGTAGTGTTTTTTTTTTAATTTTAGCGAATCCAAGCATAGGAGGAATTTATGTGTTTTCCTAATTCTGTATACCTTTTAGTACATTAACAGGTCAACAAAACTCATTCAACTTAATGGTATTTATCGTTGTTAGCATTTAATTTAAAGAAGCTGTATTGTATTTTCTTATTTTTGTTATGCAATCAAAACTAAAATTAAAATGTTTAAAAGTTGGATAAAAAAACAAAAAAAGAGCATAATCAACCACTTCTGTGATTGATATACCACTGATCTGATAAAACGACTCAGGCAAAATCACTATAAAAAGTTTCGTGTACGATGTGCCCGAATCCAGTTCGGGCAAATCACACAAGGGGTTAAATCATAACCTAAAATTGTGAGGATAAGGGGTAGTCCTTTGATTTTAGAAAAGCAGTAATCGATAATTATATTATATAAATATTTTGGATTGGAAATAAATATATACGACGCCATTTTTATCCAAAACCTCAAAGAAGTTTTACTGTATAATAATATAAATTCATCACTTACCGGTATTTGAACGAAGGTTCCATTGCTGAGCACTGGATATGAATATAATGGCACTACGGGAACTGTGCCATTTTTCAAAAAAATGGGTCCCTGGATCGGCGTGGCCGGCTGACGACTTCCTCCATTGTTTCCGCCTACAATAAAAATAATACGTAATGCAATTTATCGCCCCAAAGAGTGCAGAATTTTTGGATAATGAAGATTCTTGAGTTACATACTGTTTTAACACTGAAACGGCCGGAAACCTACTTATATGCTTTGCTAGATCAGATCGGCGTAGGCCGGTAACCTATTTAAATGCTTTTCCCCGCGCGATCTTTACGACCCGCACATTTTTTTACTTAAATTCAATTCAATGTAAAATTTCAATGGAATTCGAAAATTGTTTATTTCGTTATTATTTAGAAAAAAAAATATAGGACTGAATTGTCACGAATTCGGACGACCTCACTAACAGTCAATATAATTTACGCTTCCAATTCTTTATTTATTGCCGCAACGTAAAATAATAGCACTAGTCCAAATATTATGACACCGTCGATATTTACAGCGGCCGTCGAAAATGCTTTACGGCCAGCGTCGGCAATAAATCAAAGGTTAAAGGGTTAGCGGCCGAAATCGACGTTTAAGAAACACACTCGGTCCAGTTTATTGGCCAATAAATACGGTTTTATCGATTGAATTCGGCATGGAGTCGGCCTTGGTGTGTCGGAGAGCACACTTGTCACTGGCCGCGACAAATTTCACAGAATAGAGTCGTCGTCGTCGGCCTTTCTCGACGCTAATGGTCGCTGTCGGGATTTATCTCGGGCCCGCGGGCCCAACGACGAGACCTAGCGTCGTGACGCGAACATAAATCAGGGGTTGCAAAATCAGTTACACATTTGTATCAAGTAGCTAGATTGAATCTTATATTTAAAGGATTGTTTATTTATAATAAAAAAACTCGAATTAATTTGTAGCAGGAAGACGTCTGCGATAGACGAGGACGTCGCTGAGGACATTGTTGAATGCCAAAAAAGATAATATGACACTGAGAGACATGTTGTACATCAAAGGATCGTTCGGCCATAAGGAAATAAATCTCAACGCTATCAAATTACAATAAACAATATTTTTATTAGAAATAATTAAAATTAGAAATATTGTGCCCTGCAGGGTAATTTTAGTAAAATATGTATTCTACGTGAGATTAATTGTAAATATTTATGTATAATAATAAGCGTTGACCTCGAAATAAATGAAATAATGCAAATTCGTGTCCTAAAGAAATAATTTAATTAAAAAATTTGAATAAAAATCACATTTTAACGTTTGAAATATATCAAAAAAAAAATCCTTGCATCAAATGTGTTTTTATTAAACAAAAATTTAAATATTTAAACATGAGATTAATGACACGCTAACGTTGCTGTACATTGAATTTGTTTAAAAATGTACCAGTGAAAGCCAACATTGCAACAACGGCGTGGGTGCATCTTACGGCATGTAAATAAATAAACATCTTAACAAGAGAAATTCCAAAATGGCACTTGACATTGTAAATTGATTACTCAAATACCATTAACGTCAAAAACTATTTAAAAAAAAGACGTCTTACTGTTATCAGACTGTGATCCGGAATCGCTGTCGTCTTCATAATAGTCCTCGTCGTAATCCAGCACGGCGTGAAGCTGAGCCCTGTTGCCCTGCCCTCCTTGAGTGCCGCCTTCTACTCTGGTGAAGCTACCTCCCGGCCGACCGGGATAACCCTGCTCCTGATTCTCATACCCTCTATAATCCGAACCCTTCTTAGCCGGTCCGTTGACATTGCCCTCGTTTTTTCTCGGATAACTAAATCCAGTATTGTCCCTCTCAGTCTGTCTCATTTCTTTGTTATAATTACCATAGTAGCTGCCGGATCTCTCGTTGTAAGCCCTGTTGGATTCTCTGTACGTATCGGGTGGAAGGTATGTGGGAGGATTATAAGGACTGCGACTCGGAGTCGCGGGGAACGGCGGCGGCGGAGGTGTGACCTGAGGAGGCGCCGGACCGAACGGCACTCCGTGGTGGAGGAACGGTGCTCCCGGCACGAACGGGAGGCTGTAGTTCGTGAGAGCCATCACCAATTCACTACACAGCACAGTCAAACAAGTCTTGAACAACAACGAATACACGGTAGGTGCCATTTGTCACCACTTGCACTTCACCATTTTCGAAACACTCGATTCATTCGACACCATTGTACGAATCCACTGAACACTGCTCTGCTACATGATCCGATTGTTAGTCATCTCGTTGTCTTATCTGTAATGCAAATAAAATACACTTCAAGATATATTTTTCATAACTCTTTGTAATGTTACAATCGGTAGCGGCTCGTGGTTAAAATATTTGGGGGTGCTGCGGAAGATTAAAAACTAAAAAAAGTATATTTCATAAGGCGGTTGGGCACAATCATGGTTTCGTAGATTCTACGGTGCTATGAGGAACCAGGCCGCTATTCAGGCCAATTCGGTGACGTATGTGGTACAGGAGGTATCACACGATCAGATCGTGAATTAAATACGAATTGGTCCTAGCCTCGTCTGATTATTATTGTTACAATCCGCGCGTTGACAGCTCGGCTCCCGGACTTATGGTTGGCGACCTAACCCGTATTAGAAGATCCAAGATAACCCGGAGGATGACCATCACAGTCCTGAAATCACGATTGAGACGGACGTGTCTCTGCTAGAGAAGGCACCTCAGTGTTAGAAGGTCACTTAAATAAATATTTCAAAAGTGACTCAGTATGGACGGCGCGGGACTGCTCCGAATCGCAGCGCAACACAGCGCTTAGCGAGGAGAACCCCTCCGCTCACTGCCGCCCCGCATCTATCCAATACACGACGCTGTTAGCGCTAACGAACATACAGCATTCTTGCTCTACACCGCGCGGCATAACACTAAATATAAATTTAATTTATATTTTCATATACATAATATATAATCAATCGACAAATATATATTAATTTATAAAAATAAATTCTCCTGAATTTGTTTAGAGGTGCTGCAGCTCCGCAGTGAATATGGACGAACCACACTTGGTTGCAATGTTTTATTTCCTTATCGCTCGAAAGCTTAAGGTTTACCTTAATATATTTGTAAAATTAGAGAAAAAACTCAGGTGACTGTGACAAATATTATAAACCCGGTTTTACGTTTATTAATCCCAAATTACGTCCTTAAAATCTATTTTACTAGCGTTGAAAACGTACAAGAAGAAAGCGTCGAGCTTCGAACCGTATTTTTTTTATTTCGTTCCGGCTCAAATAAAATAAATAACAGGTAAATTTGTTATGATTATTTTTTAAATGTTTTATCACGGCTGAAAACCGGTAGTGGATCGAAAACCGCAAACAGCTAAACACGATTTTTATTGTCGGAACGATATAAACTGATTAATGGTTTAACCACTTGTGTGATTTGCCCGAATACAACTCGGGTAGGTATTTTGCTGACACAGTGATTTGCCCGAACTGGATTCGGGCACATCGTACACGAAACTTTTTAAAGTGAGTTTCCTGAATCCAGCTCGGGTAATCCCCCCACCAGTCTAGAGAACGCATCGCGCGCGTTGAGTGACACGTGTCGTAATTTGATCTTTCGAGAACAATTACCCACTTTTTTCCAAGAGGTTGACCACAGAAGTGGTTAAAAAACATTGTTAATATAAATAAATACAATTAAAACCGTTATTTTTTCGAACCAACAACCGGAACCAATATATATTTTTAATTAAAGCCTGAAAAATAACGTTTCATGGAAATGATTCATAATATTTTTGCTTATTTATAATCTCCATCTACGATTGAGTGAATTTTTGGAATATCGTTTCTTAGATCTTCGTCTTACGTACAGCCAACCATCAAGATTCAATAAACTGTTATTTTTGGCTCACAAATTAAATCATTTTATTTAATGCTCTTTATTTATTTTTTTAAGAAAATAAAAGTAGTATAAAGTAATAAAGTCGTATCCGCGCAAACTTAAAAACTGAATCAATTCCAAAATTTGCAGATTAATCAAATCTGAATTCCATGCTGCTTTTAAAGTATCACTAGATCTGTATTCCTAGAAACATTTGGGTCAGCAGTTTTTTAAATTTGTGAACTGTCCAGAAAAGTATACGGATCCAGAATTCCTTATATTTGAGTAGATCATTGGTCAGAAAATCTTCAAAGTTAAAAAAATCCCAAACGTCTTGCGCGAGTTTTAGTAAAAAAACAAGGTGTCGAGACGAATTTTTATTTTCTTTGTTTTACGCAAGGAGTGGAAAAGTCCTCTAATCGAATAGGTTTTGTTGATAAATTCTAACGTCTTTCCGCGATGAAATGTTTAACCTTTCGTCGCAGATTTCTTCAATCAATCCAATCCAATTATCCGCGAATCCAGCGTTGCAAAATTGGCAAGGAGTGGCCAGTTAATTGTTAATACACGATCTGTCCTCAACAATGCGAGGTATGTCAAGAATGTCATAATAAAGTAACGCATTACCGCATTCCACGGGCCGGACCGCTTCGCACACCGAACAATCGTAATAGTATGCAAATTTCTTAAATTTTTTTTTCGCTCAACTTCATTAAAAGTTATGACCGCTCTGGCTCCGTTTTCCCAAAGAAATTTTTTTGGCATTTGAGACGTGGATCCTCGTTATAAATATAAATTGTTATTTAATGGACCGCATTTGAATAAAACACCGTCAGTTTCGCGGATGAATAATACATGCGACCTTAGACATAGTATCCGAGTGATTCAACGTCAATTAGCGGAGGGGGGGGGGAGAAGGGGATCGGTTTAAAAGTTCAGTATGTGGCGGGTTAAAAGGCCCGAGTGAAAGGTAAAATATTTTAATTTTTTTTCGAAGCTATAATTTAGGATTATAGTATGAAAGTTTGCGCAAAAAATATTTAAATTAATTCAGTTACGACATATTTTGGGTTAAACCTATACTTAGTATTAAAGATGATAAATTACAATCCTGAGAAATATGAAATTTAGAATTTAGAAATTGAAACAATGTCAGGAAAATCCAGATTTTTTTAAATAAAGTAATTTTTTAAATTAAATTTGATTACACAATAAAATATTATAAAAGTATTCTTGGTTGTGCTGTTTATAATAATACTACGATTCTATGAAATAGATAAAAAAATTATTATATTAATAAAATATTGAGACCACAGTGAATATTTTTTTTATATTATTTAATTTAAAATTAAAAAAAAATACAATTAATTGTTTTATATAAACCAGTGGTCGGTATTTTGCGGCTGTTTAAAATACATTTTTTAATTTTAATTTAATACAATTCTCAGTCAGTCAGCGTTTAATGTTTAATTAAATTTAAATTGTCAAGAAAAATTGCCACTTTACAAATAAAAATGCGTCATTTTGAAAGTATATATCCTGTTGGTGATGGAGGGAAGAAAACAATTGAAGAATTTCAGATGAGTCAAGAAAAAGCTGTATTTAATAATTGGGTGAAAAGTTCAATATTCAATAACTAGGTGAAATTTTTCAATAATGTCTGCAAAAAAAAAATAGATAGAACATACAAAAAGTCGAAGATCTTAAGTCCTCTTTATCTACATCAATAGTTAAATTTAAAAATAAACGCAGAATCCCATAACATGACAATTTATACCCCTTAATGATGATGTGGAAAAATTAGGGAAAAACAAGCGTTGTTCAGCAGCGTTCACAGCACCAGAAGTTTTTAAAGACATGGTTCTTGTAAAGATATTTGGCTCTCAAAAGAAATTTAAATCGTTTGACTGCTGATATTTGGCTCTTTCGACTAATAAGTTCGCCAACCACTGATCTAAACGATGGTTGTAATAAAAAATTAAGTACAATCATCGGTAATAAAAAATATAAGTTCGTAAAAAAATGAGTTATATATATGAGTATTTAATAAATGGTTAAATCGGGGCTTCGAACAAAATCGTTATTTTGGTCGAAACGAAAATCGGAACCGAACCGAAAAAAATATCGAGTGATTCGGTTTTAGTACATATTAAAAAAATAAATACGGCATCTAATCACTATTTGGATGCTCGTCATCAAATTTTACGTCAAAAAAAATATGGAACCAATTTTTAATCACAAATGAACCAATGCAAACTGGCGATTCGTCTGATGGGAAAGGAAGACGAAGATTTTTAAGGAAACAAATAGCATTAGGGATACAGATTCCCTATTTTAACAGACGTTAACATAAAGCATATATTAAATAACTTTAATTATATACCATATCGCCATTTCGTTGATCTATTCGTTGATGCATTACATAAAGATTCTAATGCGCCATTCACCTATATAAAGATTCTAAAGATGCGAGTGTCAAACCATGATACTGGTTAATTTTTAATATTATTTCAGTATTTTTTTATAATTTTATATAACAGAGCAATTAATGACGATACTTGAACTTATATATTTTTTTTTACTTATATACTTCGATTTTTACTATGTTTTTTTGAGTGATTGATGGATTGGATCACTCTGTAATACCAACCATGCATTATCATTAAATAAATATACATAAATTAATATATTTTCAGGTGTATTCTACGAGAATAATATAAATAGTTTAAATAAAAATAATTGGGAAAATATTTTTAATTAAAAATTAGTAATAAGCCTATTACTAAAGAAAGATTTCATCGGATTATTATTTATTTTCACTGGAATTTCCACTCAAAATTCAAAATTAAAAATATTTTTTAAATAGAGTTCAAAAATTAAAAAATAGATAATAGCCGTATATATCAAATACGAAAAATAGTGTTGAAAGGTTCTAGAAACCTTCAAGTTAAGTTGTATAAACTCCCAGATCTCTAACTAACAGCTATAATATGTTGTTGCCAACTGCATTGAGATCAAATCATTAAGGAAAATAATTTCCTTGCTATATTTAATTTATTTAATCTTAACACATTGCCTACGGGGCAAATCGCGGTCAAACTTGCGCTGGCGCGGGGCGCATTCGCTGAAATTTGGTGAAACGTCGTCTTGTACAAAAAAAAAATCATAACTCTTTTATTAATCAAGACATTTCTGCTCAAGGTCTGAAGTATCTAACCAAAAACAAATATTTATGAAAGACAAAATGTTGTATAAGTTACAGCCGATCAAACGTGTAGTGTCGGCTAGCGTGTGATATGCGCGCCCCGGACATACACGAAAACGCCTTTGACGTGGAATCCACGTCTCCCGTAGGCAATGTGTTAATTAAAACATATGTATATTTATTTCTGTTACTAAATCACGGTTATTCATATAAAGCCAGAGACATTATCCCAATGAGATTTTATATTAATTTAATTTAATCAAATTGATTATAAATCCTTGTCAATGCGGATTTTTAAAATTTACGTATAAGATGCAATACATACTTAAAAAATCGTTTTTTTCTTCAATGTTCGAGATCATCACCATCAGTCACCGCAACGTGAGTATCTCAATCGGTCCGATCAATTAAACTAGTCACGTCCCGTGTTGGATAAACAAGAAGCAGCCGAGATGTCTGCTCGCAGAAGACATTCCGCGCTAAAAGCTCGCCGATCGCAATCGCGATTTCGATGCGCACGCGCATCTGTGGGAACGATCCCTACCAATTAATTACCTCACCGGCCGATGGCGCAACACTGTCGGCCAAATTCGCTAATTGACGTGACACAAGACCGACCGAGGTGATCCGAGGCGAGACACCACCGCGGGATTTCTAAAATGTAAAAAAAAGAAGAAGTGTGACACGTTGTTTTCTACCGGTGAAAACTTTCACGGGCGGACGTTACCTTGGCACCAGTTGTTTCGGACTATGTAAATTATTTCCATCTCCGACTCTAGTAAACAAGCCAAATACTCTACCCAATAAATATTTTCAATCTCTATAAACTGTCATTTAAAAATTATTGCGTCTTAGTCCAAATACACATGTA
Source organism: Philopotamus ludificatus (assembly GCA_022495035.1). Classification (NCBI taxonomy): domain Eukaryota; kingdom Metazoa; phylum Arthropoda; class Insecta; order Trichoptera; family Philopotamidae; genus Philopotamus; species Philopotamus ludificatus. The sequence continues at coordinate 11,307 of JAGXCT010031644.1, forward strand.
AATGATAATAATAGAAAGTGATTCGCCCGGAATTTCGTAGCGGAATTTTATTGAAAAAAATGTTTTTTTTATATTCCAGAAGTTTAAATATAAATCCATACGAAATGTCAGTCTCAATGAAAAAAAAACAGTAATAAACGATACATATTAAAATAGTAATTATAAAAGCAGGAAATAGGCGTTATCGATTTTATTTAAGACTATAAATATTATAGAAAATCAATTTATCGGCTTAATCTATGTTTTAATGATTAATTGTGTGTAGATTTTACGTATACATATAATTAAACCCGGGAAAAAAATCAAATTGAATTCACATACAAATTTGGTCCAGTTTATTTAATCATAAACAAAATTTATTGGATTGATTAAAAAAATTATAAAGCATAATATTTATGCGATTTTTATAATCGCAAGCCCTAAACGGATGCGATTATCGCTGTGTGGCGATAAACCATATAATTTTTAAGTGAAACATGTAACACATAATAATAATTTAAATAATTACGAGAATTTTTTTACACGATAATCTATTAAACATTTTATGTAATTATTATTTTTTAATATATTTTTATTGGAATTTGTTCTAAAGTTTTAAGCGATATTTCTTCGGTTTTTAATTAAATTTGAACCTAATGAAACGTGTGTGTGCAAGTGTGCAACACACAGTGCACTCTCAGAATATCTGGAATAAAAATCCTCACTATTTTCCTACAATCAATTGTGCACCATCAGAAGTAACGGCAACAGTATTAGTTATAGGAATTTTAAATATAAAAAAACCGACCTTTAACAAACTCTTGGAATAATATAGATTCGAAGGGGATAACAAGCTTTCAAGGGAAAGGCCCGAGGTGCAATTAACCCCTTGTGTGATTTGCCCGAATACAGCTCAGGTAGGTATTTTGCTGATACAGTGATTTGCCCGAATTGGATTCGGGCACATCGTACACGAAACTTTTTATAGTGATTTGCCCGAATCCAGCTCGGGTCATTCCCGCACCAGTCTAGAGAACGCATCGCGTGCGTTGAGTGACACGTGTCATAATTTGATCTTTCGAGAACAATTACCCACTTTTTTCCGAGAGGTTGACCACAGAAGTGGTTAAATTTTAATTTTAATAAAAAAAAAATCTTGATTAGGTTATTCAGTTTTAGCAACAGATTGCGGTCTGCCATAAAATTAATGGCAGGCCGCCGTTTATAAATATTTATTATTAAAAAAAATCAGGGGTTCCTGAGGGCCTAGGACCCCTGGAGGGTTGTATGACCTCGATTCAGTCAGTGTATATGGTTCAAAATATAACCGTTAGGATAGCCACCCGAAAAACATGTCATAAAAACATTTGTCAATTTAATTTAGGGAATCCTAAAACTAAACTAAGCTAAACAGTGGCCTTATAACCCTGGGGCGGTCTTTGTCACCTGGAGGACACCTCCGTCTCAGTAATGATGTCATGACTGTAGACAGACGTTCTCCAGGTTATCTAGGCTCTTCGAATAC
>JAGXCT010031646.1:0-19238 GCA_022495035.1 Philopotamus ludificatus
CTTACTCTTTCATCATAGTTGGAATAAATATGTTTGTTTGTTGCTATTATTTTTTACATATTTTGGCATATAAAGTTATAGATGGACATTGAAGGTACAGATTGGCACATAATAGTTATACAAGTATTTATAGAGCAGAAAACTAAGTAATAAACAATACAGTGTGGATTATGACAATTAAACGAGATTAAAGTAAAACAAGAATTTGACAAGGCCTACAGTGCCTATGATTTTGGAGGTCTGAAGTGTTTGGTGTGTTTTGGGTTGTAGCTCCCTAATGTGCTGAACGACGGATTATTGATGTGTTTGATGTTGTTGTGGAATGTCTTGGATATTTTGTGGATGAAGTCTTTGATGAGTGGTGTTTTGCAATCATTGTGAATATCTATGTTTCGAATGTACCATGGCGCGTTCGTTATCTGCCTTAGCAGTTTGTTCTGCTTGACCTGGATGCTGTTGATAATTCGCGGTTTAGCTGAGCCCCATATCTGGCAGGCGTACTTCATCATGGGGATTATTATTGCCCTTATTAGCGTTGATTTGTTTTTGAGTGAAAGTTTGCTTTTGTTATGGGTAAGGGGTCTGATGAGGGCGGCTCCGATGTTGGCCTTCTTAATCACATGCTTCACATGGCTTCTCCAATTTAAAAAATAACGGTCAATTCCCTTAGGAATTATAAGTATTGATCATTTTACAACGTTCTTGTTTACAATTCTTGGCCTTGTTTGCAATTGGCCGTTGCATGGTTGCCGGCGCATTTGGCCCAGCAGAAGTCGGCCGAGCAGCCGGACGCGGTATGACCGAATCGTTGGCATCTGTGGCACTGTGTTTTGTATGGTGAGAGGTTTTCATATTTTTCTACCCTGATGCAGTGGTCGAGGCGGTCCAGAGTGAATATTTTATTGCTCTCTTCGCTGAGAGTAAGTTTGACGAGGACTATTGGGATGTCTTGTCCTTTTGTTTTTAGGCGGTGGACGCTAATTACCGGGAATTTGCGGTCCAGCTAAATCTCTTTGATCTCATCCGTTGTATATGTAGTCGGCGCTCCGCGGATGACGACTTTCTGTAGGTTGTTCTCCGATAGGACGAATGAGGAATACTTAATGTTGTTGTGTGTAAGTATCTTGGTGACAGTTCTGTGGTCGTCTGTGGTTTTGAGAAGGATTTAGGTGCCATCTCGTGCTTCTTTAGTGTCGAAGTTGCTGACGTTTCCTTCCTTGATAATTCGAATTATGCTTTTCAGGGCATAATTCGATCTGAGGGTGATCGGGGGAATTTTCGGGGACCTGATGAAGTCCCGGTGTGCGATAATTTTCCCGTCTCGAATGAGGGGAATGCGTTCCACTTTAGAGGTCGCGGGTAAGTTAGCCGTGGGGGTGACTTGCGGTGTCTGTTCTGTGCAATTGTTATCGGGTGTGGTGGAGTTAGTTAGGGGAGTGTCGCAAATACTTACCGTTCTTTGTCGCTTGGGTTTTTGTTTTTTGGCTGCCCGTGGTCTCTGCAGGAGTTGTCGTCTGGTTGTTTGCTGCTGCGGCAGGGGGTGGTGCGCTGTCGTCTGTGCTCGGTAGTTTTTTTTTGTTTTTGCGGCTGATGACTTCGGTGAAATCGTCGGCTGCTTCTGTAGTTATTGGTGCGGTCTTCTTTGAGGGCTCCGGGGTCGGGGTCTGTAGGGTGATTTTTGTGGGTTCTGGTGTCGGTGCAAGTAGCGTGTTGAACGCTGATATTGTTATTTTTGTGTCGGTAAGGCATTTAAGTTCCTTCTCCACAATTCTCATCTTCTTCATGAGGTCGTCGATAATTGGTTGGAAGTGGTTAACCATTCTTTCTTCCGTTTCCTTCGTGTTTCTTGTGAGAAGGTCGTCGATAAGGAGGAGATTTTGGTTCTCCATGTTGTAAAGATTGTCCGTGAGGTCGCTGGTGTATTCAATGGAATGTCCGTCCATGGCTGCGGTGCAGGTGTGCGCGATGACTAATCCATCCGGGGGGCGTGGCCGCCAGGTGTTTCGTCGAACGGCAGGTGAATCATAATAGTCAACAGTCAAACTTATACCAAACGTCTACTACGTCGAGAATCAACGTGAAGTGTGACGCTAAAGTAGCGAAACTCTCTCAGATGATATTCTCTGTCTTGAAAGCAGTGAAAGAATCTGGCGGCGAACTCAAAGACCGTCATAATCATTTCGCTGAAGGCGTTATTGGGGGCGGGTTGCATCGGAGGGGGTCGAGGAGGGGGAGGGGTTTTAATTTTTGCAGCTTGTGGGCGGGGTCCCCAAGCGTGTTTGCTCGGATATAATTTACTATATTCATAACGGTTTTCATGCGAGGAAATTAGTGGATTAACTTTTTTGAATTTGGGAAGATTTTTGTAGAAAGGGATTGCATATTTTTTTTATTGAATTGATGAGCGGGAGAATTTTTAGGTCGGACTGTATGTCCCTGGTTCTGATGAACCAGGGCGCGTTTGTTATTTGTCGGAGTATGATGTTTATTTTGGTTTGTATTTTTTTTAGCAACCTACAATCCGATATACTCCTTCCTCTATCACAGAGTCCCTCTTCCGAAAACTGTACTTGTGCGTAAAAATAGCTAATAGTAAAAAGAGTACATCAGATTTAGCATCCATCTTTCTTTTCTCTCTCTTATAAAAATGTATTTTATATTTAATCCGCTTGCTTTTGCTTTTGCTCAGCCTGCTTAATTTGTAAATTGTACAAGCATTAGTGTAGTTGTATTTATGTAGCTTATTCTACTCTTTTAAATATATAGTATGTACTCTTATCATTAAGTATATTTGGTGTATTTTAATCTGCTCTTTACCGCTTGCTTCTGCTTTTGCTTTGCCCGCTTTAGTTTTAGTTTTATATTCATATTTTTTTATTATTTTATTTCATTTATGTTCTGCATGCATCATAGTATTGGTGTAAATAAAAAAGCATTAGCGTTGTTATATGTTTATCATATCACTCACATATATATAATTCGCATACATATGGCATGTGTAGGTCATAGCAACCATACCACATATATCATACTACCATATAGTATATTATATTATATTATTTTATTAGTATTTGCATTTTTTTTATTTCTTTTTCTCTTACTTTTATCATCCTACATTGTTATATTATGTAATTATTAAAATTAAAAACCCCGAATTTACGTTTTCCCACAAATTACGTTTCCAGTTCCTTCATCATAAAAAACGCGTTCCTGTATTTATAGAGAACCTGAGTGGTTTTCCCGCTAATTACGTTTTTTTTTGTCAGTTCAGCTTTAAAACGTAGAGAACGGTTTCCGCTTGCTATATTTAGTACTGCGATTCTAATCCCGAATTTACATTTTTCCACTTATTACGTTTTATTAACAGTATAAATTTGAAAAATCACTTTCTGGATGTTTGGCACATCGTACTGGATGCGAGTTAGAAAAAACATCGCTTAAAACAGGAACTGAAAAAAAGGTAATTAGCGGGAAAACGTAAACTCAGGGTTAGATTCGGGGTACTAAATAATATGAAACCCGTTTTTTACATTTTTGAAAGAACTGACAAAAAAAAACGTAATTTGTGGGAAAACGTAAATTCAGGGACTAAATACTATGGAACCCGTTTTTTTACGTTTTTGAAGAAACAGGTAAAAAAACGTAATTAGCGGGAAAACGTAAATTCGGGGTTAGATTCGGAGTACTACATACTATGGAATCCGTTTTTTACATTTTTGAAAGAACTGAAAAAAACGTAATTTGGGGGAAAACGTAAATTCGGGGTTCTCCATTAATAGAGTGGAACGCGTTTTTTACATTCCTGAAGGAACTGAAAAAAACGTAATTTGTGGGAAAACGTAAATTCGGGGTTCTCCATAAATACAGTGGAACGCGTTTTTTACATTTTTGAAGGAACTGAAAAAGCATGAATTTAATGGGAAAACAATAAATTCGAGGGTTCTCCATAAATGCAATTGGAACGCGTTTTTACATTTTAAGGAAGGAACTGAAAAAAAACGTAATTTAATGGGGAAAAGAATGTATTTAAATGTTTTTATTAAATTTTAATAAGGTGCATTTGATTTGTAAAAAGGTGCATTTGATTTGTAAAAAGGTGCATTTGATTTATAAAAAGGTGCATTTGATTTATAAAAAGGTGCATTTGATTTATAAAAGGATGCATTTGATTTGAAAAAGGATGCATTTGATTTGAAGAAAGGTGCATTTGACGTGAAAAAACTGTATCACTCACATATATATAATTCGCATACATATGGCATGTGTAAGTCATAGCAACCATACCACATATATCATACTACCATATAGTATATTATATTATATTATATTATTTTATTAGTATTTGCATTTTTTTTATTTCTTTTTCTCTTACTTTTATCATCCTACATTGTTATATTATGTAATTTTATTTTAACTTTAACTTATTCCTAATATTACTTTATATATTTATTTTTTTTATACTTTTTATTTTTATTCTTCTTAATTGTTATGATATCAGGGCATGACCTTTGAATCTCGCCAACGACGGGATCATCAGATCCCGAAAGTGACGGGATCAAAGATCATGCTCAAACGAGCCTGGCAGGCCCTCGACCGAAGGCAAACTCACTACTCTGGGAATCCGCGTGACTGAGTCACCTGTGAGCCAAAGGGATGCGAGGAGCTGGCAGGGTCGTGTAGACTATGTAATGTAACAATTATGGCAGTGGATTTCATCTCATTACATATATAATTTTATAAATTCATATCTATTCGCTCCAATGGTTTTTTCAAAATTTTCTTATCATTTTTATTAATGTCTTCCTTTTGTTTTAAGTGCTAACTGATTGCTAGTTGTTTTCTCTCCCTTTAATGTTTTCTTTCTTGCTCTAATTTTCAACTAAGGGCCCCTCCTGTTTGTGTAATTTCTTTCTTTTCTTTTTTTATTGTTACTTCATTTATATAAACCCCACCATGTACCATTGGTAAATTATAATAAAAAAAAATAAAAAAAGGATTAAAAAAAATCTAAATCACCCTAAAAAAAAAGATACATCAGACCAACAACATTCCACCGAAGAGGAAAAAGGGCATCGCTCTCAAACCCTCGCCCCAATTTAGAGCCTGATGAAACGGTTTCATCACAGCGTGCTTCGTCCGTAGATACGTGCTGCTAAGTGTTCTTGCTCTATAATGCAGTGAAAAGATAATAGATTTGTTAATTTGTATTTATTCTTTAATAAAGTAATAAATCCCTTTTCAGATCCCGTCATAGAAGGACATCCATCAGTGCACACACAAACCAATTTTTTTATATCAATATTATTCTTCTCTAGAAAAATACTATACTACTAATGTCTGTGCCTCTGGTTTGTTTCTTCGTCGGAAGGAATTTCAAAAAATCTTCATGAATTGAGTTCCGTTCAGTACAATATCTAACGAAAACGGAACACTGTGATGTTGCTGAAATGTCAGTGCTTGAATCCAAAGTCAAACTAAAATATTTACAATTTTGCAAATCTTCTATGATGTGGTCAGAAATATATTTTGCAATAACAATAATGCGTCGTATGCAGGTAGAGTCAGAAAGCTGCAGTTTTTTTATTTCCGATAATACTTGATTTTTATTGCTAAATTTATCAAATAATATCTTAGACGCGTTGATAAAACATTCCTTCACAGCCTCAACGTCTGCAAATGGTTTCATATGTATACGATTATGTAACAAATTTCATATGATGCTCTGGTCACCGCTGCATCTTGTGATATCGCCACTGAAATAAAACTTTGCTGTTGTTGTAAGGAATTCTTAAAGAAAGCTAATTTTTCAATCTTAAAGGCTCACGAGGAAAAGCGTCATCAAATGATTTGTGTTTCGTGGCATAATGATTTTTTCAATATAACTTTATCACGACAAATTTAACAAGTTACTGAGTTCTGTTTATTCGGGACAACAAAATATTATTCTTCCAATTTGTGTTGAAAAATTATATTTTCTTCAGTTAATTTTCGTTTGCATTTTGAAGATTTTACTACTGTTACGAAAAAACTAATTTCAAGTATTGCTACCTTGAAATTTGTTTAAAATACTTGGAATTTATGTAGCATAATTGACGTCAGTGTCTATATAAAATCTGAGTTGATACATTAATAGCGTTTAATTAATTCCTAGTACTCGATGCATCCGGGACTCCTGGGTCTGGTATTCGTTGGGGAAACACTTATTGGCTAAACAACGAAATATTTTTTTTAAATTTAATTTTATTTATATAAAATTTCGCAATTACAGATGGAAAAAAAATAACACATTAAAAATTTTGGAAATGCTCATTATTTACATTATTTACGTGGCGAAAAAATCAATGTTGAAGAATAATGCTAGGAAAAAATATACAGAATATCGAATGTCGTCTCAAAAAATGATTAGATGTGTTCGTCGATAAACAAAGGGAGGCTCTACGAAATCGATTCTGAATCCTCCGCGTTCACAGTATCGCAGTGCTGTGGATAACAACCCGAATAAGATCCGCGGAGGATGCTTCATCGACACGATAGATCGCATCGCAGACGACGTCCAACAATAAAAAATAAACTGAATGCATGGCAGATAGTATTAAAAGTCAATTAATATTTCGGATTAAACAGAGCACATTCGTTGCAATACAGCTCGATGAAACTACTGAAATTACAAATTTTCAACGACAACTAAAGGAATGGATATATATAAGAAAGTAGACGAGTTCTTTTCCGAGAATGAACTTGAATGTGTTGGAATATGTACTGACGGTGCAGCAGCTATGACTGAAGTAACAAAAGTATACCCTGGTGCGAAACATATTCACTGCATAATACATAGAGAACATCTAGTTTTTATATATATGCGTAGTGAACTAACTAAAGTTTTAAATGAAGTTATGTCAATAGTAAATTAAAAGATTATTTAGCATTATGTGCAAAGAGTTTTACTGTATCATACTGAAGTACGACGGATCGGTTTTAAAACGAGTTGTAGAACTTGGTGACGAACTTGGCCTCTTTTTTCAAGACAAAAAGCCCAAATCTGGATGTGTTACTTGGCGGATTTTTGGATAAAGTCAATGAATTAAATCTTTCGCTTTTGATGATGAACATGGACTGGGCTACACGACAAACGCCTTGAGCACGTTGTTCACTTTGCAGTTGCATATCGGACAGCGTTTGCTCGTTTTCCATACCTCGACGGAGCATTTGTAACAACAGCATATGTGGGCGATGCGCCCGTGCACGAACACGCCCGACTTGGGCCCGGTCAAGCACATGATGCACATTTCCGATTCGATGCCGAATATATTATTCTTCATTTTTTTCGGCGAGCTCCGTTTGCCGGCGATTGCGACACGATTGTTGTTGTTGGAAAAAAAATGGTCTTTGAGAGACATCAGACCTGGATCGGCGACCGATCTAGTCAACGGGGTGACGGAGTCGGCGGCGGAAAATACCGACCTCGACTTCAACGGTTCGCAACTATCGGAAGTTAATACGCTATCTTCGGGAGCGACGCATTCGTCCTTGCACACCTTTTTCACATCCAGGCCGTCGCTAGTTTTCGTCTTTCGTTTTCTACTCGCGCGATTTATTTTATTGTCGCTTCCATAATCGGTCATACTGTCATACGACGGAGATTCGTCATTAATAGGCGCGGACGCGATTATGTCTCGAAAATTTAATATCGGCGCTAAATTGACAATACTTCCGGATGAAATGTCGTCGGCTAATCCGCTCTTTATCAGTGTCGAGTTCGTATGCTTTGCATTGCTGTTTAACCTACTTATCCTTTCTTGCTGTTTATTCTTAATCGATTTTGTTCGTTTGGGTTTCGGTCGAGGTGGGAAGAAATCTTTACGCATCTAAAATAATTTAACAATAAATATAATTCAGACGGACGGATCGATTAAAATATCATGTTTTGCTGATTTTATACCTTGAAACATTTTTCACAATATCGAAATCTCACATTGTTATTAGAATTGCCGCACTGAACGCATTCCGAGTATTTCAATAAGTATTTTTCGGATTCGGAAGCCGTTCCGTTCACCGATTCTTCCGAATCGGCCGAAATTATGTCGCCGTCTTTCGGCTTAGTTATGTTAATGAAAGTGGTTGAAATAATCGCCTGTAAATAAAAAAAAATATTTATATATATTAAAACAATTATTTTATATTTATGTATATTAGGCAGACCGAAAAGTAATAAAAATATCATCGATGAGCTCCTTCAGTTAGTTTGTGTTGAGACGCGGTCCCGCAAACGCGTAAGTTGTAAATTTGTTTTTCTACCAGGGCACCCTTACGTCTTGTATGCTATTTTTGTTTGATCGAGGAATGAAGGCAAACGAAGCAGTGAAAAAAATTACCGATATTTGCGGTAATATTCTGAAACTAAACGAGTGTCATCGGTGGTTTAAAAAGTTTCAAAATGGAAATAGGTATCTCGAAAATATTCCAAAAACTGTGATTTCTTCAAAATCGAATATTGAAGAGCAAGCGTCATCTGTGAACAGAAGCGTCTTATCGCGTGAATTATTGGAGAGCTCATACTATTGGAGAGACCCACATAAATCCATAAAGACTCGGTGTCATGTGTTCTTAATGAGCAGGCTACTAAAAAAATTCAACAGCTGATGAAACCGCGAAACTGATAAACTATGTAAAATCTAGACCGCTTCAATTCAGATTATTTAAAATTTTGTGCGATGAAATGTGTAGTGAACATAAAGCACTTTTATTACATACTGAAGTGAGATGACTATCCAGAGGAAAAGCACTATTAAGACTTTATGAACTTCGAAATGAATTATTAGTCTTTCAAATTTTTAACAAATCTTTCCTGGTTAATACATTTTGCACATCTGACGGATATTTTTGCTAAGTGCAATGATGTTAACTTATCATTACAAGGAAAAAGTATTACAATTTTTAATACAGTTTTTTACGTCAAATACACCCGTTTGCAAATCAAATGCATCCTTTTACAAATCAAATGCACCCTTTTAAAAAGTATGTTAAACAATTAAATATTTTTCAATATATGTACAGGTAGTCCTCGACTTACGACCATTCGCACTTACGACCAAAAAAAAATAGATTTTTTTAATTGAATTACGGTGCGCTTTTGTCAACCCTGATTCATCGTGAATAAATCGTGCCTATAATGCCTGGCAAACGCAGTAGATGTGACAAAAAAAGAGAAGTGCAATAGATTTAGAAATAAAACTTAAAATAATTAAACAATATGAGAGTGGTAAAAGAGTGAAGGACATAGTTCGCGATCTACACTTATTACAATCAACGACCTCTACAATTTTAACTTACAACTATTGGTTATTTGGATGGAAGATTTGATAAAAAACGAATCCCTCTTAGCCTTGTGACCATAAAGACAAAGGCGCTGAGCCTTTTTGAAAACCTAAAATTAAAGGAGCGAACTAACTACCAGCAAACATTTACTGCCAGTAATGCTTGGTTTGCGAGATTCAAAACGGGCGAATTATCAAAAATATGAAATAAGTGGAGAGACAGCTAGTGCCGATTACAAGGCTGCTGAAGATTTTATCGAAATATTTGACACATTGATTAGGCAAGAAGAATACGCCAAGGAACAAATTTTTAATGTTGACGAAATCGCGCTCTATTGGAAGAAAATACCTACATTAATAAGAAAGAAAAAAGTATGCCAGGCTTCAAGGCTTTACACTTCAAGGTTTTACACTTTTATTGGGTGGCAATATTGCTGGATATAAATTGAAACCATTATATTACCGCTCAAACAAAAAAGGGTGGATTACACAATTTATTTTTGAAGACTGGTTTTTGAATTTATTTATTCCAAAAGTAAAACAATATTGTAATCAGAAAGGAATTCCATTCAATATACTTTTAATACTAGACAATGCACCAGGACATCCACCACATATCGAGTACATCCTAACGTTAAAATCAGCGTATTTACCCTAATACCACCAGTGTTGCAACCCATGGACCAGGGGCTATTGCCACATTTAGAGCCTGTGTTTAAAATTAGGAGCCTAACGTTTGCCCCAGAAGCAATAGTAGCCTTGACGAGGAAAATCGTTTAAAAGAGTTTTGGAAGAATTTAATATTCATCAAGCGAATTAAAAGTATTGGAGAAAGGGATGTAAGAGGTCACATCATCGTGCATGTATGGAATATGGAAAAGCTTACTAAACGTTTGAAAGAGCACTAACTCAGTCGCAATTTGAAAAGAAAATGAAATTAGACATACCTTTCACAAATCTCATTTGTAGAGCTTTGCAAGAAACTTGATATTAATATTGATCGTAGACATAGACCAACTTATAGAAAATGATTTGAAGATCTTACAAATGAATAATTATTATGCATCGAAAATCAATGGGTCGAAGAAGAGACTAAAAAAAAAGAAATGGTCTTGGAATCTCCAAAAAAATTTGTATTGAAAGAAATGGAAGCAGCGTTCCTTCAAATTGATCAAGTAATGTAAAAAAATGCAAAAATGGATTCGGATAACGAAAGATTTTTGAGTATAAACCGCCGTATTCAGAAAGATCTTGCTTGCTACAAAGAAATATACAGGGAAAAAAACAACTCAACTAAAATTGGATATGTTTTTTAAAAAGACTACTACTGCTTCTTCTTCCACTACTTTTGATAAGTCAATGGATTGTAGTTATATATACGTACAGATGACGAAAGAATTTGTATGAAATTCGACTTACGACGAATTAGAATTACGACCAAAGTCCAGGAACGTATCTCGGTCGTAAGTCGAGGACAACCTGTATATACTTTTTTTATCAGATCAATGGAACTATCGTAAAGTGTGCCCTTTTGTTTTAGTTTAATGAGTAGTATTTTCTTCATTGATATTACTTAAAAAAAAATATATCACAAAAACGAAGAATAGCATTATTGTATAAATAATAATAAAATTCATTAAAAAAAACTGTATTTTTTTCCACATTCGGCACACCTAACATCAACACCACCGTACACACCACTGTATTACGACCTTCAAGATCGTTCAGATGTACGAGAAATGATGATGCACTTTGCAATGAATTTTAAAAAGGGAATCGAACAACTGCCTTTACGCGGGCAAAAAGTGTTTTTTAAACAAATAAATGTTTTTCGCCAGCAAATTTTTTTTTAATTACTTTGTGGTCCTCTTAATATATACAGTAAACCCCTATAACGTCAAGATAGGTACCACGTTATAGGGGGTTAAGGTTTTTCAATTTTATTTTATAATTTGAAGGAAATCAGTAAATCAAATGTAACGTGGGAGTCTCTCAGGATTCGAAATGGATATAATGGAGGACGCAACGAGACAGCATCTTTATTTATCGGAAACAATACGCATATAGCCTATCCGACCCGAGGATTACAGTATTACTTATTTAAACGATTATCACATCGAAGTGGAGATACAACAAAATATAAATGATAGCATATCTAGCTAGCTAGCTATCCGAGAAGGCCTTCGCCTTCTTGCATGGTTGACCGTTTTCAAACTAACCTTTCAACTCTGGGGCATCTATATATAAACTAAGGGTCTCGTCGGGGGAAACAATGCTTGCATTTGTCTTGATCCATGACACGTGTTGGTTAGGTCAATGTACTAAGTAGATCTCAAACTATGGGACCTTGCTCCTGTTGTATGAAGCAGTACCTAATTTTGCTGCGTAGTATAGCAAACACTTTGAGAGGCGGGATCCTTCTAGAACTATATTCGGGTTAATGTCTCCATAGAAGCCAATATGTCACCCATACTCTCATCGCATTAGCTCACTGCCTAATTGTTCTACAAATGTCCATTAGACCAAACAAATAGATTTTCAGCTTTCGCCAGGCGTTACAGTATTATTCGAACAATAAAAATAGTTATTCATTATATGCTTCATAATTTGGACTATATTTTGAATTTTTCTACTGAACAATATAACACGTAAATGACACGACTACTCGGCGAGCGAAAAATTATAATTAATGTTTTAAAAAATTATATTATATATAGGGAGGGACGTTATAGGGAGGGATTGACGTTATAGGAAAAAACCGCCGCAAACGTTATAGGGGGGAACGTTATAGGAGTGTACGTTATAAGGGGGGGGGGGGGTTACTGTATATATAATGAGTAGATAAGAATATTTACATTATCCGAGTCCGATGTGATGTCTCCGTCGATAACTTGCGACTGCAGATCCTCGACTCGCTCTTCGGTGGTAGAAGCTAGTTCATATTCGACCTCAGTGCTTTCGGTCGACCAATCCGTGTCACTCGTATCCTTAGCCAAATCTAATATTTACGAATAAAAATGATATTGAATAAATAAAATAATACGCAATACAAATAGATTTTACTTTAGAACTGATCTTGATACAAAATCGAATATAACTATTTCGATTCAACAGGATATCACATATCGTCGAGAATTGACGTAGATACAAGGAAAAAAAATATGAATGAATTTTAATTGGACGGATTTTATTACCAAATCTCCTCGGAGTGTAAATGTTTCTACTTCAAACATCGAATCGGCACAAATAATTTCAAATGATGAAAGTGACTTTGAGCCAGTCACATAGAAGATATTGACAGTGATTTCTGATCGTGATGAAGGATAATAACTCCACCAACCGTTTCATATGCTTTATATGTATGTTATAAAATCAATGGTCACATTTCGTGTTCTTATGCTTCGCTATATAGAATGCGCCCTCTTCCAAGATGACGGACCAATCAGAGCGTCCGCATCCCTTTTCTTATGCTTCGCTATATAGAATGAGCCCTCTTCCAAGATGACGGACCAATCAGAGCGTCCGCATCCCTTTCGTAGACAATAAGTCTTCATTTTCATACCTGCTACAAAAACTCCGTTTTTGTCAGTCAGCAGTTAGTCGTTGTCTCTTCGACAGACGACAGGGTGATTCGCTTCGGGTGATTGTTGTCGGGAGACAACTCTCTGGTGGTGGACGCCGGGCAACGTAATAATTCGTGTTGCGTAATAACGGATTTTGTTGCTAAATCGTATATCTTACTTCAAACTACACATTTCACTCATAAATTTGTATTTATTATGCTTTAGTTTTAATTTATTAATAAATTATGAAAAGAAAAAAAATTGTCTACAAATATACAATTTTTTGTGTGGTCGAATAAACCTTGACGCAGATCCCGTTGCCTTGATTTTTTTTTGATCTTCAATGCGCAATAATTCTTTTTAACTTGTACGGAGAAATATTGGGGTTCTTTCTACCTGACGAAGGGATGAATGGTAGGAATGTTTTGTTCATATTTCTACAAAATATTATTGTTTATGTTGTCATTGAGACCATCATTTTATCATTGCTGCACAATAAGGTAAATTACATTTAAAATTTCACTAAATTCGCGGATATTTCAAAAGTTATAGTCTTTTAAAAAATGTTAAAAAAAAATCGCCCGCGCTAGGCTGCAATCAGCATAAAACAATGTGTTATTGTAAGAGCGGTTATTTCTGATCTAAACACGTATGTTGAATCGCGACTCAAATTCCGTTATTAAGTTTTGTAAATGGTGGGCATATTTTCGGGTTTCTGAAGGAGTTTCTTGTCCTAAGTGTACAAAGTGTGACGTGTTGTTTAACAACATGTTATGAATAAACTGGCCTTTTCCCTGAGGTTCCACGTCATTCAAATGTTGAGTTATATCGACGAGAAACGCAAAATCACACATCAATTCTATATCTTCGAAATGGGGAAATGGATATTCTTTCATTTCCACAAACAATTGAATATCATTTTTTAAGTCATACAGTTTTTTCACGTCAAATACACCATTTTTCAAATCAAATGCATCCTTTTACAAATCAAATGACCCTTTTTAAAAATCAAATGCACCTTATTAAAAATTAAATAAAACATTTAAATTTAAAAACGTAATTAGCGGGAAAACGTAAACTCGGGGTTAGATTCGGGGTACTAAATACTATGGAACCCGTTTTTTTATGTTTTTGAAGGAACTGGTAAAAAAACGTAATTAGCGGGAAAACGTAAATTTGGGTACTCCATAAATACAGTGGAACGCGTTTTTTTTTATATATTTGAAGGAACTGAAAAAAAACGTAATTAGTGGGAAAATGTATTTAAATGATTTATTAAATTTTTAATAAGGTGCATTTGATTTTTAAAAAGGTGCATTTGATTCGTAAAAAGGTGCATTTGATTTGTAAAAGGATGCATTTGATTTGAAAAAAGGTGCATTTGACCTGAAAAAACTGTATTAACAATACTTATTGTCAATAACAATAAAATAACCAAAAAGCGTTCCCCACAAAATATAACGTTACTAAGATTGACTATGGGCGCTCACGGAAATATAGACCTTAAAGCGACTGGTTAATATATAATATTAACCAATTTCAGCCTTTGCCTTATAAAGGGTTAAATAACGTTCCGAAGGTACAATTAGGTTGGAATTTTTAAAAGTCAAAATGTAAAATCATTGGCGGGCCGCATGCGGCCCACCGCGGGTTGCTCACCCCTGAGATAACAGATAGATAAAAAAAAGCTCATTGCATTGATTAGTATGTTATCTTAAAAAAACCCGCATGATTTTAAAATGAATACGAACTGATATTTACAAAATGCAATATAAACACAAATACAATATATTCTAAATCCAAATTCTACATAAAACCATTCCATGGTATTTTTTTTTTTAATGTGTTAAAAAAGCACAAAAATAAGCAATCTGAATCTCCATTGTCTCCTACCAGTTTCTCTCCCCTGTACGCTCCATACGCTTTCCGTTCCATCGTCGGACCCCTGTGATGATTCGCTTTCCAATTTATAGAAGTATGGTTCCTGCTTCTGAACAGTATTCCGTTGTTCACACGGTAGTTCTTGATAAAAACCTGTTATAAAAAAACATAAATTATTTACTTGCATCGATCGCCGCACATCGTCAGGTTTGCAACGATACCTTCATCGTGGGCAATAATTTCTGATTATCTGATTACAATGATATTTATATGAAACCTTATCAACGATCAATAAACATAATTTTCTTACTACTCGCACATCCCTTTTTACAGTTGACAATATTTAATTTTTATTCGCCATCTAACTCATTGACAACGGTGGTCGGGGATTTCACGTCAAAAGCGTTTTTGTGTACGTCCGGTTTCGCGTTTTCGCGGGCTAGCGAACCCCGGGGTGCAGTCCGTGCACGCGTTTACGCATGATAAATACGAGGCAAATATACGTACTAAGAAAAAAATGTACCCGCGAGTCAATTTTCGGTAAAAAAAATAATTATTTTTTAGTTGTGTTGATAAATACGTAGATTTTCGTAATTATAAAATCAGCAATTTGTTGCATATACGATGTACAAATTCCCAGGTCTCCATTAGTAAATTGATAATTGTTTTTTTAATGATTGAAATGAATTTGGACAGTGTTGTCTCTTTCATTATGTTTTCGAAAAAGTAAGTCTTTTGAAATATGTATCTCACGATTGGAATACTAATCCTGCCATGGGTCGCACTTAGTGAAATTACCGATCTACCTCTCAGGTAAGTTGTAGGACTAATAGAATAAAATAACATGAACATGTTTGAAAGTACATACATATATATTTTTTTAAAAATTGCAAACTAATTGATAGTATATATGTAAAAAATATATATAAACAATAAAATGTTGACCCGAAGGTGATGATCAGCAGAATCTAAAAAATGAGAAAAAAGTTTGTAGCGGATTATGATTCGCGTCTAAATTAATTAATGTTAAGGAATATATAAACTTCACATTTTGTGCAAACGAAACAAAAACATTAAAAATCAAATAAGTTCCGAAAGCCAGCGTGATCTATTGCAACTATAAATTACGCAGAAGAAGAAAGGACGGGACGTCCTTTGTCACATAGATTAATTACAGACAAAGAATATCTGGAGCGGTCAACGGCTATTGTCGTCGTTGAAGAAAGAAGGTTCATAAAATAAATTAGCTACCGAAGAATGTCAAGACCATCGTGTAAAACCAGAGTAATGGAGCCGCCCCTAATACGCCATTTTGGACACTACCCCGACGAATCACAGACTGCCCATTACTGGAGACCAAACGGGGGTAGTCGATCCACGGGTTCGAGGTGGTTAGCGACACGGACAGCAAGACCTGTGATACCATCACGCCGTAATCAAAATACTCGGATCTGAGAGATTAGTTAGCTTTCGAGAGTTGACATTTAGTGATCGGACACCGAATGGTTCTCGGGTTTTTTTTTCGTCTTCTATTTAACGACTGCAAGTTGTACTGACACAGTCGAGGGTATTGATAATCCACGTCGCATAAGGACATCACGTACTTTCAACATTGTTATAAATGGATATGAAATTACATCACTTCCTATTATTACGCCTCATTACTTGATATATCACATTTTTTCATATAAAATTGTATGCCAATTATTTTTTAGTAGTTCTTATGATACTTTATGATATTTTGACTGGAGAAATTGCATCGAACAATGCTTCTGGAATAATATAATATATGGCGACATCTCAATGCGTATGAAATGTCAAAGATGATTCAAGAAATTCGAATAACAGGTCGAAGGACAATACAAAAAAGCATTATTGTATAATTTTGTCAAAGATTATAAGGCAGAGATGCTTTAAATTATTTCTGCTCTATTCGCAATGATTTATTTTATGAACATTTTTAAGATGCTCTCGGATATGTATGGAATTTATAACCACATAAAATATTTTGACATATTTCGCATTCTAATTATATTTAGAATGATTTCTCTTCATACATACGACGACAAAACTTTTTATTAACATATTTAAAGCTACCATACCATTCCTCTTATTCATATGATCTCATATAAACTTGGCGCAATTTTATTCCATATTACACAAGCGCAAGATAAAAGGGAAATCGTGACATCAACATCTTAATTATGATATAAAAATTCTTGTATTTATAAATAAAATTAAATTTCGGTTATTGTTGCCCACCTAAATGTTCTTTGTATTGGGCATTGAATCGAGATGTTAAATAATTTGAACTCTTCGGCATCGGCAGCCAAACGACACGTGAGTTGGACTGCAAATCATTTTATATTCAGTGGTCATAAATTCAAAAACAAATTGAATGTATCAGTTTTGACGGAACTGGCAATTAGATTCATACAATCTGATAATGCAGTATTGGCATAATTGCCATTTAAAATACGACTTCCGCGGTGAAAGGGTCAAGTGACCGCACTGAATGAAAATATCAATGCATCGAAATAAATCATGATTCACGGCCAAGGCGCGGATGATAATATGATTTTGTAATATTTAGAATACACAGTTTACATTTGCATCGTGTCCAGTAAAAATAACAAGTTCGCAACGCTTCATAGGAACACCTGCTTCAATATGTCTGTGTGTACGAATACTCCAAGTAGGCTGTAATTATTATTTTCAGCGAATCTTTTCGATACGTGTGTCGTTCGTGATTTTTTTCTTCACGATTCGAAATAGTTCTTCACCCACTTCCCGGTGAAGAACTATTTTCTGATCTGGGAATAACTGAGCACCAATAACACTAACGTCAGTCAAAACAAACGTGTCAAAATTTAGGTTACACTTGACAGTGTATTTTTAAATAAATCCGACTATTTTTGCATCCGACGCCTGTAGTCGTGGAAAAATTCAATTTTAATTTTAAATTTGATCTTATTTTTTAATACATGCGAGTTGTAGTGGAAAATGTTGCGAAAATAGATGATCGTATTTTGCTTTTACGATATGGAAAGATCAAAAGACGAACGAAAAGGATTTTTGATTGAAAAGTATTTAAATCAAATTCTAATAATATATCAAACGGCGTCCGTGAATTATGTAATCTAATAAATACGGATTTTATCTTTAAATATATCACTATGCTTAGATCTTATGTCGGTTCAATGCGGTGGTGGATAGTGACTTTTTGGAGCCTGGTGCTAATTACATTTTAGAGGCCCAATCTAAGGATGGGGACAAATTATAATAAAATATATTATAAAGTATTATAAGATACGTAATATTTAAAAGAAAGTCTCCCATCTCTCATAGTCGATCTGTATTTATTTTTCATAAATGTTGGTTTAAAGACAGCTAAACGTTCGTTATTATATGAATTTATAATAAATTTAATAATTCTAATCGTCGCAAAAGAAAAGAAAAGAAAATTCTATAAAATAATGAGTAAGATCATGAGGGCTTCTTTTGGGTCCCTACTTGTCGGGGGCCGGATGAATTATTCATATAAATCCGCCACTGGTTTAATACGATATGATTCAATAATGCTATATTAAATACTTCAACATTATTTAAAAATTTCTCCCTTGGTTTTTAATCCGATTTTTAATAAAAACTTGGTTTAAAAATAAAATTAAAATGCTTCGAATTTTCCGTCGCATTTCGTAAACGTCTATTAATATTGTTTGAGTCAACACTTTAAATTGGCAGGATTGCATTCGTTCTAAGGTTGACAGAATTAGATTTCTCTTAAGGTTGACAGAACTAGACTCCTCCTGAGGTTGGCAGAAATGGATTTCTCTCGAGGTTGTCAGGACTTAATTTCTCCTGAGGTTAACAGAATTGGATTTCTCCTAAGGATGGCCGAATTAGATTATTCCTAAGATTGGCAGAACTGGATTTCTAGTGTAATATTTTAGGGTGCAAGGTGTAATGAAAATGTTTTGAGGGGGGGGCACGAAAAAGCCTTGGGCTTCCCGAGTGCTAAATCCTCTAAATTATGTAATAAATATATGTTGCATTCAATTTTTTATGTTAATTTTATATTCTCCGCCTCTTTATACCGCGATGCCCCTGGAACTCCTACATTTCTAAAATGCCCCCGCCTAGTAAAATAGGTTGCTGACCCCTGCTGTGGAATGTATGTGGAATGATATTTTACTCGATTGGACGGTAATGTCGAACATCTTTCGCTTATTTTCTACCCGCCCTACCATGTCCGCTACTTTTCGAAACACTATTCTTCCGAAATTCGAATAAATTATATCGTTGCATATAAAAAATATCCTTTGGTTAGAAGTTTTAAATAATGATCCCCCTAAAAAATGCGTCAAAAATATTAGATGCATTTTTCTCAAAAAAAAATCCAATCTACGATAACCGCTGCGTTCAAAAAGCCGAATCCCAAAACGACCGAGTTTTGCCCTAAAATAAAGCGCGACCGAAT